>JBCEWC010013012.1:0-15407 GCA_038996855.1 Solanum aculeatissimum | reverse complement strand
ACCCTTAGAGCTTATGTGCTACATGCTTTAGCTTCCGCGTTTCCGAACCGATGATGAGTGTAATGATGCTATGATGGGTTAATCGAGGGGCTTCGGGTCCTCTTTTACCATGTCACATCTAGGCCCCCTATCCGGGTCGTGACATAGGGCCCGCTTCTTGGCATCTCTCATCGGCCTATTACTTGAACCAAATCTTAGCCACTCCTTTGAGTTGGTAGGCCACCAAATTGGATTTCTCTTCTGACAGAATGCCCATCACTGCAACTACCCGATACGCCTCTTTAATAAACTCAATAGGGTCCTCCTATGATTTGGAACCATGGTTGAGGGTTCATCTACGCGAAGTGACACACCCTTATGGTCAGAGTAGGAGCTTGAAAAGGGATGGATATCTCCCAGTTGCGTTGGTTGTCCAATTCTTGAGCCAACAAGGTAAAAGTGGCTCAAAACTCTGCGTGAGACACTCCATCATCATGTTGGAGTGGAGGGACTTGTTGCTCCAGAGTACCTCATTGATAGGGAGCTCTTCCTAGTGGCATGATATATAAACAAGAAAAAGGACATCTTTAGTTAGCGGAAAACCTTATTCAACTCTATGGCATGACCCAAATAAGAAAGAAGGGAAGACTTTCCTAAAACGTCTCATAGCCTCTCACTCAAGATAGTGGCGCGCTTCACAACTCTGAATGAGACTCTATGCTATGGGGTATGCATGGACATCTGAGGAACATTTTAAAACCTCATGCTCTAATACAAACTTTGTAACAACCCGACCTAGGGTCCCAGTCATCATATGACGAATGAGATACCTGAAGGCACCTCACCCAGGCCATCTAAGCATCTTAAGTATTCAATTAAAAACCTTTGCGGAAGGATAAGAGAGAAGGGGCTATGGGCCATTTTAGAAATGAAGAAGCAATAAAAGGTAGTACTAACATTCATTATCCATAAGCATACTAACTAACACATAGATGGACAAAACTCGTACAGTCGATTTCCATCAAATAGAAAGAAATCTATAAGTGTGCAACATAGAAAGTAAAAGCCTCAAAAGAGAAATAATACATCATCTCAAAATAAAAGTAAGAGCTAGAAAAAAAGAAATAGAGTCCCGAACTAAGGGCTTACCACAATAAAACTACTAGTCTTGAATGCTAAAAAACTAGTCTTAAGCCGATGGAGGAGTGTTTGTCCTTACATGGTTAAATCATATAGGCAAAATATGCGTTAGTACTTTTTGAATGTACTAAGTATGTTAGAAGAAATGAAATGCATGAAATTGTAATGCCACGAGTAAAACATATACATATATAGTAGAAAGGCTTAATGTAAAGTCATGCATGAAATAAGGACATGACTCAATATGAACGAGAATAAATGCATGAGAAGACATAATTCATGAGATCACATCATAGAGTCATATACTTGTGGAAGAAGACCTTCATAGACATTTAAGACAATATGAGCTACTACATGAAATCCAACATAACCCTCTATATTATCATGGGAGACCACTTAGCGGGTGGAACTCCATCAACTTTGCATACATCATAATAACATAAATGTCCTAGATGGATCCACTAGCCTAACCTAGAAGGTCTTCTATGGTGGCACATAGTTAATGTGACAAAGGGTTGCTTCTAAGGTTCCCTTACTGAACCCCACCTCAATGCCATATTCAGTGCTAAGTCATCCCACATAATCTTTAAAACATAACTTAGAATCATAAGTAGAAATAATAAGAATAGCTCGAAATTAGGAGCCACCAAATGAGTATTGTCCTTTCACTTTGGGGACCAATCTTAAATATCTTTAGGGAAATTATCAACATGCTTACATATTTGAAAAACGTAACTTTAAAACTCATCTTTAGTTCTCTAATCATCATCTTAAATCATACAAGCCTTTACTTAAAAACAAGGTGGGCTTAATTTTTATAATGGAACAATCATAAAGCACATGAAACATAAGGAAATTTCTCTTTCAAGAAAGAACGAAAACGTTCACACTTCTTAATTATCAAAACCCATCATGGGATCATCATCAATAGTTTAAAACATGCATATATACTTTGTTAAATATCATAGAATATCATAAATAACATTTAATTACTTAAAACATCATAAATCATCTTAAACATGCATAATATATTAAAGGAACATAAAAAAAAGGTAAAAGACTTAAAAGGGAATTTTATGGGCAAACGAATACCCATAAATCAACTCACATACCTTGGAGAAGCTTGGGGTAAATGAACTTGAATATTTGAAGAAGAAACCTTGGAACCCTAGACCTTGCCCTAGCTTGTTCTTGAAAGCCTTTTTTCCTTAGAAATTTTGAGAGTGAAGGATGAGTGCATTAGGGCTTAAAGGTTGATATAGGGTCTTTTTTCAGTCACCAAAATGATATAGTTTAGGAATAGGATTGATGGAAATGACAAAATTTCCCCTCATTAAAACTACCAGAATCGACTTATGAAACCCCAGTTATGGGTCATAAGTCGATCCATGGGCCATAAGTCCCTTTTGTCTAGTATCATACTTGAAATTCCTTAAACTTGACTTTGCTAGACCCTAAACTATGAAGCCTTTTTGTGGGTCGTGTAAATACCTACGGGTCATGGTTGGACTCCTAGAGTCATCCCTCACTTAGCCATTTTTCCATACTTTCTGAGTCTCATTCCACAAAGCATCGTATCGTATCCAATTTCATGGGTTGTCTGGTAACACGTGGGTCACCTTTTAGCAAACTCCAAATTTTGTTCACATCTAAGGGTCCTACTCACGAACCCATATACAGACTGTAACTTATCCTATGGGTCGTCACCTAGTCCATGGGTTACCCTACACTTGAAAACTTTTTTCTTTTCCAGAAGTTCATGTTCTAAGAACCAACCTACCGGACAAATGCGCACTTACGGGCCATAAGTATCCCTTATAAACCAAACTTCAAGTCATTTTTCTCCCTAACGTTTTTGCACACAAGGCTCCTAAGCAGAGGGTCATTACATATCCCATGTGTAGGGTCTTCCATACTTTGCATAATTTGTGGAGGCTTGAGCACCTGGACCTCCTTGTGGCTAGGGATTGAACCTCTTGCCCTTGTTGAACCATGGCAGAGGAGGATTAGTTGAACCTTGGCTTGCTTGCTATAGGCCACCATGAAACTTGCCATGTCTACTCCCTCTTTGGTGGGAGAATCCACTACCACCAATCCGACCCCTCTTGGACACCCTAGTCTACTCCCTCAACTTTTGCTCCTCTATTTGCTCTGCATAGGTAATGAGGTGGGAGATATTTATCTCCTTCACTGGCATGGAGTCTTGCATTCCTTGGACACTAACTCCAACACCCTAAAAATTAATTTGCTCATCCTAGCCCTTGGGTCAAAAACCATGAACGGTGCATATTTTGATAGCTTGGTGAAATTGAGAGAGTGTTCCCTCACACTCATCTTGCCTTGTCAGAGATTGATGAACTCTTGCACTTTGGCCACCCTTAGATTTAATGGAAAGAATTGATCTATGAAAGCACCCTTGAATTCCTCCTAAGTGATTGGTCCTACTTCATCACCACTTTTCTCAACCCATTGATTATACCATACTTTGGCCACGCCCTTGAGTCGGTAGGCCACAAGCTCAGATTTCTCATTTGGTAGCACCCCCATGATGGCCACGATTTAATAAGTCACATCAATGAACTCTATTGTGTCCTTACAAACCTTGGAGAAATGATATTTGGGAGAGTTCATCCTTATGAAATCTTTCATCCTAGTTTCTGGGGTAGTTGCTTGGGGTGGAAGTACATCTCCTGGTTGACCATGACTTGAGCCAACAATGTGAAGGTGGCCCAAAACTTTGCATGAGAGACTCCCTATTTTTGTGTCTTAGGGGGAACTTGGTCCTCATTTGCATCCCTTCGTGGAGGACCTCTTCTCGGCGGCATGATCTAGAAAAGTGCAAAGGGATTATCATTAGATAGGGGAAACCATAAGAAACTTCTAAAGGCACAACATAAATTATGAAAGAAAGGAAAGTTTCCTAAACACCTCATAGCCTCTCATTCATGATTGTGGCACGCTTCAGAGCCATAAGAAAGATTCTATTCAACGTTGTATGTTGGACGTCTAAGGAACATTTCAAAAAACCTAGTGCTCTGATACCAAGTTTGTCAGGACCCGAGCTTAGGGCCAATTCATAACATGGTGAATGAGGAATTAGGAGGTACATTACCCAAGGCTCCTAGAATTCATAGGTATTGAATAATAAATAATATGGAATTAAAAATGGTAAAATGGGACTAAGGGACATTCAACATAAAATTCCATAAAGGAAACCAACATAAAACTTTATACATTTTGTCTGAACTAACCATCTAATATGGATTTGGCAGGGGTTAAGACATGTTCAAAGTTTACCCTCAAGTAAAACATAGGAAAATATAATACAACTAAAGAAAGTAAATGTCTTAATACATCAAGCATGAAAGAAAGAGGTGTAGTCCCCAAACTAGAAGACCCATCATACCACTAGTCTTCAAAGTCCAAGAGTCTAGTCATATGCCGGAGGGGGAGGAATTTTGGTCCCTATGTGGTGATATCATGTAGACAAAATATGTGTTAGTACTTTAAATGTACTAAGCATGTGGGGTGAAAATGCAAAAAGACGATCATAGTAACATAATACTCAATATGCATAATCATAGCAAGTAATAAAGATCAATATGATAAATGATCAATGCATCAATTTAAAATATTCTTTAAGGTAACATAATCAAGATAACTCATCATATACATAACTATTTAGGAGGAAATCATAACTAACATTTAAGACCATGCAAACTACTATATGAAATCCAATATAACCCCTACATTGGCACGGAGAGACTACTTGTGGGGTAGAACTCCATCAACTTATGCATACATATCTTTAACTTTAAATTTGCTACTGTGGATCCACTAGCCTTAGCCTACAAGGGCTCCTATAGTGGAACATAGTTAATGAGACAAGAGATTACTACTCAAGTTCCCTTACTGAATCCCACCTCAATGACCTATTCGGTGCTAAGTCAAGTCCTGCGAAATACTTTAAAATACTATCATAATCATGCTTTCATAAACATGAAAACATAAACATCTTGATAATAGGAATAACTCATTAACTTAGGAATCTCATCAAGTAAGAATTTTACTTTCACATGAGGGTCTCTATTTTAGTGAAAATTATCCTTTCAACATCATAAAACAGCATAAAGGGCATCATAAAATATTTTATAAACTTTCACTAAACTTTCATCAATATCAATTGGAAAGCCCTTATCATTCATATCATGCTTTAATAAGGAATTCAACTTAAAACTTGGTGGGTCAATGTATGTTGACTTTAAATCATCACATTCAAAAGTATTATGCACCAACAAAATGAAACTTAATTATTCAACCATTCTCAAAACATACCACCATAATCATTGACAACCCTAGATAGGGCAACATGAAAATTATCTTATAAATCATTCAACATATGAGAGTACTTGTGATTGACATATTGATTGCCTGTTATAGTTATGATTATTTGGCATTAACAGAGTACCTTCTTGACATATGGATGACTTATATGATTAATATATTGATTGTCTACCATATTTATGATTATTTAATATTGTTGGGTTTTAGTCTAGGCTTAGGCTAGTGATGCCCTAGACCTGTGTTGGTCAAGATTGGTAAATTGTTATGCTTATGCCTAGTGTGACTTGAGAGGCATAGGTCTTTGTAGACTGAACTAGCAAACCAGAGTCTGTAGAGTTGAGACATAAATAGGTCACGATGACATAAGAACTAAATTATTCATATCATTGGTTGGTCGTCTTGGGATGTTCCTGTGACACATTAATTTTCTGCTCAGACATAGTGGTGACCAATGATATCACATAGGAACTCAACGTACAACTTCATAATGGTAAAGGCGCAAGCATTTTCCCATAATAGAGCACATATCCTCCCACTAAGAAGTGTATAAATGAGGATCAACTATATTTTGTATAACCTTAGTTAGAGGTTATATCCCATTAGAGGCACTATTGATGAAGGGCATTTTTGTACTAGTCTAAGGCCTAAAGGAGAAGCTAGAATACTGGCCACATCTAACCTTATCCTGGTAGAGGCTAGGTCACAACCTGGTTAGCAGGCCAAGTCATAGCCTTGTTAGGAGCCTAGGTAATAGACTAGTTAAGAGGCAAGGTTAGGATATATAGTTTGGTCAAAGGCCAAGATAGGTTATCTCTTGAGATATGAGTTCTTATGTCTTGTTTGGGTTATGAGATTTGAGTTCGGACATTGTGAACCTTATACTAGTACACACCATAGCACCTGCTTATTGTGTGTGGGTGTACCTTCAGAGCTTATAGATTCCTATTGGAATACAACAATAATAAGTAGCACCTTACACTCACATATATCACTACCCATTGTTCAGTTTTGGTTAGTTCCACCCTCATCGACATATAGTCTTGGGTCTTATGATTAGGCATTGTGGATGTTATATTCTATCTTAACCTTGCTTTATTTAATGTTCATACTTAATCAACCTAAGATTTCTACTAGGTACCATATTTTTGGTACTCACCCCAACTTTCTTCTTATGTTTCATGATGTTGGTCCTAGCACGAGCTAGCAACATTGATTCCTTCTATTATAACGGCCTTATTCGGAGACTAGTGGTGAGTATTAGACGTCTTTGGATCCTTTCATTCTCTATCTATATCTATGGTTGCCTTTTGTAACCCGAGACTTTACTTGTATATTAATTTTGCTAGTACATATATTTATCTTATGTTTTACTATATCGTGTCTACAATAGTTTGTACAAGTGACTTTCAGGTCCTGGGAGGTGTTGTAGTGTTATTGTATATATGTTTCCAGTATCCATTCCGTTCTTTATGATTAACTTTCCAGTTGATGTTTGTTGTGTTTTCTTTTGCCTTGCACCCATTACTAGTGGTTCTAGGTTAGGGTTAGGCTTGTCTATTGAGGGGTTAAGGAAGGAACCATCATGGCCTGTAAAGTTGGGTCATGAAAAGTAACCATATTCGGAAAATTCTCTATATCCTGGTAGGACTGCAGAGCATAAAACCTATTGTGGCTCTGAGCACCACCACTTGATCCTGAAGTGGTACCCTGCTATGCCTATCTACCAGTATCTAAAGGCTAAGCCTGTGTCTGGGGTCAAACACCTCTACCTCTGCAATCTTTAGCATGGTGACACCCTTACCACTCTTAAAGAACACATCAAGTTTGGCTAAGCACTCTCCTTTATGAGTCTTCCCACACTTCTTGCATACAGGAGTAGCTTGACCACCCGAACATCCTCCTTGAACTTAGGGGTAGACCCTTTATCCATATTTAACCTTAGAATGTTGGATGGATTTTACTAGTGTACCATTAGCCACCTTGAGGGAGACCATTGACACCATTTTTAGATCTTTGGTAGGAGAATCCACCACCATCAACTTGAGCCCTCTTGGATTCTTAGCCCTCTCCCTTAGCTTCTCATCCTTAATTTGCTCTGTATATGTCATAAGTCAGGAGATTACCATTTCCTTGATCAACATAGCCATTTTTCTCTCTTGGACACCAAGTCTGAAACACTAGAGACAAACTTGCTCATCCTTTCCCTTGGATTGGAAACCATGAAAGGAGCGCATTTGGACAATTTAGTGAACTTAAGGACATACTCCCTCAGACATGCTTCCTTGATGAAGATTTATGAACTCTAGGATAATTTCTTCCCTCAACTCACACAAGAAGGACAAATCAAGAAATGCTTCTTTGAGCTCCTCTAATGCAACAAGACATGCCTTTATTGCTCTTTAATTCTTCTATTGCTCATACAAAAGTCTTGCAACACCCATGAGTTGATACGTGACCAACTCCACTTTTTCATCAAGAGAAACACCTATAATGGCTAAGTTCCTATAAACTTCATCAGGATCTGCACAAAAGGAGTATATTAGACACTTTCAAAGTGAGTAATACAAAGAAATGCACGAATCAAAAGAAAGAAATGAAAGTTTTTCCTAAAGAGTATCCATAGCCTTCTGGAGATAGGTTTGGACGTCTACACACCGATCCACGCGATTCTACTAGACACCCTGCTCTTGACTCACGAGCCCAACAAACCTAGAGCTTTGATACTAAACTTGTCACGACCCAAAATGGGTTATGACTAAAGAAGAATGAAATATAGCCGAAACCAACACAACATAACATCTAATATCCCCAAAACCTAGAGTCATGAGTACAACAACATCTATAATAGTGCGAAAAAGTAAATACAATTGTCTCAAAAGAAATACAAGTCTATCTGAAAGAAAAATATACAACTGTCTCATAATAACTAATACATAGTCTTAGAGAACAAAAATAAAAAAAGGAACCCAAAGTTCTACAATGACTCAAAGTCTGAGCCTCACCACTGAGATTTGGATGGTATCAATAATACTCAGGTGGAATGATCAACTACCCTATCTTAAACCCTATGCTCGATCTCCACGGAGGAAACAAAGTAGGGGTGAGTACACCAAAATGTACCCAGTAAGTTAAACCGACTGGGTAAGAGATATTGAACAAGTATGTAATGACGAAGAATCCTAACACCTGTATCACAAGGTTAGTACATATTAACATAACCGAAGATAATGATAAATATAGCAATAGACAATGATGCAATACATATGAAGTGTATGGATGCATTAGCATTACAGGCCATGAATGAGGTGGAATCACGATCGTCACAAGGTCGATGTACATATCTATCAAGACGAAACTACCAGATAGAACATGGGGGCATCATATGCCATGTACTCAAATAAGTTAGGGCATCATAGGGCTCAAATAGTACAGGTACAATACATGATGTGCACATGCCAATGCCAATATATATAAGTATGGTGTGTGTATACCAATGCCACAATAAAGTAAGATATGTACATACTAATGCAATAATAGAGTAAGATATGTGCATACCAATGCAACAATAGAGAAAGATAGGAGATGGCTCATAAGTAATTATAAACAGGGACAACTGTCATAGCATCACAAAGTCTAGATCAAGACCATCAACTAATACCACAAATCCATCAATAAGCCATATTAACATCCCTTTCTCATCAATGATCAATTCCTAAAAAATCTAAACTCCACAAGTCACAAAATATGCTTTCAAATCCCATAATAGGTCATGAATAACACCAAGTTTTGACAAGTCCCTCTCAAGGGTATAAAAAGTCTCACAATATCATGGTAATGTCCAAAGTGCCTCATATATTAAGTATTAAACTCAATTTATTGATAAGATCACAATCTATTCAAATTTAAGCATAACTGGATCAACATATTTACCACAATACTAACATAACAAACCATTAACTCATGAATCAATCTACATCTTCAATTACCACATGACATACTCAATAACTCAAATCCAGTCCCAAAAATGTTAGTCGCACCTACCTCAATGCATAAACTACACTTGGACAAGGTTACAATCAATTTAAGCCTCCAAAAGATCCTCGGATCAATCAAGAGGTGCATTTTGATACCCATATTGTCATAATTTAGGCTTAGGAGAAAAATAATAAAACTTAAAGCTAAAATCCAAAAGTCTCAAATTTGGAAATTGACTCCAAAATAGGGTTCTACACGAAAATTGGAGTTCGTGGGTGAAAATCCCATCAAAATCAAACTTATATTGAATGAAAAATCAACATTCAAAGTTTGAAAATCATGAATTTTAGGATGAAATCAAGATAAAACCTAAGGAAAATGATTAATACAATGTGAAAAATACTTACCCAGCAAAAATCTTTGTAAGCTTTTCTCAAAAATCGCCTCAAAAAGCTTGGAAGTTCAAAAATGGATTAAAATGATGTTTACTAGTTTAATACTGTCCAAGTATAAAAAGCCTTCTGCGATCGCGGGTGGGGTCCCACGAACACAGAGGAGAAAGAATAAAAGACCTCCGCAATAACGAAGACCAACCTGTGAAAATGGAGAAGTAAAGAGAGGGGGCACTCAGATATGCCAATACTTCGCGAACGCATGACTTTGTCTACAAAAGCAAAGCACAGCAACATCAAGACCTCCGCAAACACGAAGAAGAGATGTGCCTACACCAGAAAATATAAAAACCAGCAATCAAGTCAAAATTCCCTACTTGGAATGGACCCCCAAAACTCATTCGAACTCATAATTAATTAAACTCTATATGTATCCATACTAGCAGCAGCGATCCAGAATCATCAGAAATTGATTTCAAGGCCTCCTAGCTACATTTACCAATCTGACTCGATAAAACTAATTTAAAACTCAAAATACCAAAATTGCCCTCGGCAACTCCAAAAATTATTCTAAGACCATTTCTAGCGTTAGTTTCACCATCCAGAACTTCTGGTAGAAATTGGATCCGAGCTTCCGAAGTCTGAATGTTGAGAAAAGTCAAACTTTGGTCTCAAAAATAATAAAAAATCAAAACATTAGGCCTAAAAACATCATCTTAACTCCAAATTTAGTTCTACAACTTCCTATAGTTCAGTTTCAACATTTTGGAACTAATGAAATCGATGGACCCTCGATCTGACTCCAGAAAATCCGAATAGTACAATAACTCACTTTTTAAATAACTTAAGCTTCCAAAAAGTGTTAAAAATCATATTTACCACATTAAAACTCCGGATTTAAGTTTCAATCAACCAAATATTTCAAAATAAGCTCAAAGAAACTTACGAAAGAATAAAATAGTAAATTTCACAAATAAGGCAAAAAGTGACCAATCAGGTCATTACATCATTCACCACTAAAAATAATATTTGTCCTCGAACATAAAGAAAAGAGGAGTACTTAAAGCCTAAAAAAGGTTAGCATATCTGGCACGCATGCCAGATTCCAACTCCCAAGTAACCTCATCAACAGAACGATGTCGCCACTGAACCTTCAAAGAATGTATATCCTTAGATCTCAATCTCCAAACCTGCCTATCCAAAATAGTTATAGACTCCTCCTCAAAGGTCAAATATGAACCCAGCTCAACAAAATTATAAGAGATCACATAGGACTAATCTGGAATATACAGGTGAAGCATAGAAACATGAAAAACAGGATGAACAGATGATAATCTCAATTGTCATGCCAGATCATAGGCAACCTCACTAACTCTTCTCAAAATATCAAATGGGCTGATTAATCTGGAACTAAACTTTCCCTTCTTCCCAAATCTCATCACAACCTTCATGGGTGAAATCTTTAGTTAAACATTGTCACCAACAAAAAACTCTAGAGGTCTAGTCGGTCAGCATAGCTCTTTTAAAAGATCTAAGCTATCAAAAGCCTACCCTGAATCAAACGAACCTGATCCATGGCATATCTAAGTAGATCCATACTCAACACACCATTAGAACTTGAGTCAAGCCATCCAATGGGTGATCTACACCTCCATCCATACAAGGCCTCAAATGGTGCCATCTGAATGCTGGAATGGTAACCATTATTGTATATGAACTCTTCCAACAGTAGGTGTTGGTCCTATCAGGAACAAAAATCAATCACACAAGCCCACAACATATCCTCCAACACTTGAATGGTGTGACGGACTGACCATCTATTTGGGGGTGGAAAGTTGAATTCAAATCCATTCTAGTACCAAAACCACGCTGTAGAGCCCGCCAAAAATGAGAGGTAAACACAAATCCCTTGTCAGATACTATACACACCGGCACACTATGCAATCTGACTATCTCCCAGATATACAACCTAGCAAACTGCTCTGCACTGTAGCTAGTCTTCACCGGTAAGAAGTGGGCTGACTTGGTCTAATGATCAACCACTAACCAAACTGAATCAAACTTGCCCAAAGCCGTGGGCAAACCAGTAACAAAGTACATAGTCTATTTTTCCCACTTTCACTTAGGTATGGGAATATTTTACATCGATCCACCAAGCTTTTGGTGTTCATACATGACTTGTTGGCAATTCAAACACTTTGCCACAAATTCAATTGTGTCCCTTCTCATCCCAACAACCAATAATGTTATTTTAAGTCATGGTACATATTAGATACACCCGGGTAGATAGAATATCTAGTACAATGGGCCTCATCAAGTATCAGTCTCACCCAATTTCCCACTTTGGGTACACAAACTCTACCATTTATCCTCAAAACACACATAGAATCAATAATAGTTATCTTAGTTTCACCCCTTAACACTTTGTCACAAATCAAGCATAACCTAGGGTCCTCAAACTGATGAGCACATATCTAATCAAGCAAGGAAGATCTAGCCTCAACAAAACCCAAAATACTATGGGGAAGAGAAATATCCAAATGAACCATCTGCCTAGCTAGTGACTGAATCTCTAAAGCTAGGGGTCTCTCTTCAGCCCTCAAGAATGCCAAACTCACCACAATAGTAGCCTTTCAGCTCAAAGCAGCAGCCACAAATATTAACCTTTCTAGGGTGATATAAAATAGAGCTATCATTGTCCTTAAGTAACTCCAACCATCTACGTTATCTCATATTCAAGTCAGGCTGAGAAAAGATATATTTGAGACTCCGGTGATAGGTGAAGATCTCATAATATACCCCATAGAGATAATATCGCCACAATTTCATCATAAATACAACTGCACCCAACTCCAAGTCATGGGTAGGGTAGTTGCTTTCATGCACCTTCAACTATCCAAAAGCAAAAGCTATCACCTTTCCTTTTTGCATCAATACACCACCCAAACCCATACCAGAAACATCACAATATACCAAAAATGGAACTCCCTCCTCGGGTAAAGAAAGAATAGGTATCAAAGTCAATAAATCCTTGATCTTTTTGAAAGATTTCCTCACAATCATCCGACCACTGAAATGCCACAGCCTTCCGACTCAATCTAGTCAAAGAGGCTTCTATATAGGAAAAACCCCAAACAAACCATCAATAATGCCCCCCCCAACCCAAGGAAACTTTGAATCTCAGTAACATAAGTAAGCCTAGCCCACTCACAAACAACTTTCACTTTGGACGGATCCACCATAATACCCTCTCTAGACACAACGTGCCCAAGAAAAGCAACGGACTCAAGACAAAACTCTCGCTTAGAAAACTTTGCATACAACTTCTCATCCCACAATCTCTGAAGTATGGTCTTCAAGTGTTGAACATGATCTCCCTCGTTCTTGGAATAAACCAAGATATCATCTATGAACATAATCACAAAGATATCCAAGTAGGGTTTGAACACTCAGTTCATCAGCTCCATAAAAGCAGCAGGGGCATTAGTCAATCCAAAAGACATAACCACGATCTCATAATGCCCATAATAGGTCCTAAAAGTTGTCATCGAGATATCAGACACCCAAACTCTCAAATGATGCTAGTCGAACTTCAAATCAATCTTAAAGAATACTAAGGCACCATGTAACTGGTAAAAAAGATCATCAATGTGAGGTAAGGGATATTTATTCTTAATGGTCATTTCGTTAAGCTGATAATAATCAATACACATACACATAGTACCATCTTTCTTCTTCACAAATAATACAGGAGCACCCCGAGGAGACATACTTAGACGAATAAATCCCTTTTTCAGCAAATCTTCCAATTGCTCCTTCAACTCCTTTAATTCACCCAGAGCCATTCAATAAGGAGGAATAGATATGGGCTTGGTGCCCGGCTCCATATTAATAGTAAAATCTATATCATGATCAGGAAGAACACCTAGCAAATCAGTAAGGAAGATATCCATAAACTCTCAAGAAACCCTGGTGTCCTCCAAAGATTGAGACTCTTGAGAGACAGCTAGAACATGAGCCAAACAAGCTAAGAATCCCTTCTCAATCATTTGGCAAGTTCGCATATAACAAATAACTCCCTTAGGATAGGAGCTAGTTGTTACAGTCCACACCAACTGAGGCAACTCTGGACAAGATAAAGTCATTGTCTTCGCATGGAAATAAAGAATAGCATAATAAGAAAATAACCAATCCATACCCAATATCACATCAAAGTCCACCATATCTAATAATATCAAGTCAACAATTAGTATCTCTCCCCATAAAGGTCACAACATACCCTTGGTACACCTGATTCACCACTAAAGATTCACCTACTAGGGTGGAAACATATATAGGCTTGGTGAGCCGTTCACACAAAATATCAATATCCAAAGCAAAATAAGTTGACACATAATAATAAGTAGAGCCTAGGTTAAATAAAACTAAAGCTTAATGGTGGCACACCGAAACCATACCTATTACATTAGCATCAAACGCCTCTGCCTCGGCTCTATTTGGAACAACATAACAAACTCCATGACCACCACTAGTCTGTGGCCTCCACGGGTTCCACCTCTCACTATGCCACGTCCTCCTCTAATACCTCCCTTCATGCCCCGAGAGATATCTCTAGCTGCTAGTGTTGGGGATGGACAGGTTGGCTAAGATCCTAAATCCTGGGTAGAAGGTATATGGTGAAGATATTGATGAGACAAATGTCCAATCTCCTCACAATGGTAACAAGCTCTAGTCTTCTGCTTCTGAGATAGCTGCCCTGAAAAGCCACCACACCTGGGTGTGCTACCCATCTGTGTCATTATGAATTTGTCAACATTATCAAATACTGGAAAAGATACCTGAACTTCCCAGCCCTGAGGGCCCTGCCTCTGAAACTCCCTATCCCATAGTGGATGTCAACTAAACTATCCGTGTCAATGGGGCCTCTTCCCGCCATCGTGTCAATCTTGTCAGATGTGCTCTATCATATGAGTGTGATCCACAACACTCTAAAAAGTGCCTTTATCCAAAACCAAACGAGCTATAGCCTTCTGAAGGTAACTTCCAATCCCTTGGCAAATCGTCAAATCTGCTCAAACTCAGTAGGAATGTTGGATAGAGAATATCTGGGAAGAGTATGAAATCTAGCCTCATAGTCTGAAACTGACATAGAACTATGTTATACTCTATCAAAATCATCTCGGTGACTATCACAAAGGCTATATGGTATGAACCTCTCCAAATATCTCTGTGAACTGTGCCAATGTCATAGTTAGAGATCCAACAGGACGACGAGCTACAACTTACCTCTACCACTCTTTAGTGAGGCCGATGAGCTGGTATGAAGTGTAGGCAACCCCATGTGACTTCAAGATAGCCAAATTACACAGCCGGTTCTAACACTCAAATAAGAAGTCATAAGCTCTATCTCCTGCGGTTCCATCAAACCTCGAGGAATCTAATCTAACAAATTGCTCAAAACTCTTTTGTTCTGCTGTAGACGTGTGTCACGACCCGGATTGGGGGCCTAGATGTGACATAGCGAAAGAGGACCCGAAGACCCTCGATCAAGCCATCATAGAATCATTACACTCATCA
>JBCEWC010013011.1:0-15407 GCA_038996855.1 Solanum aculeatissimum | reverse complement strand
ACTATACATGTCTATACAACAAGGGCTATTTTTTTTGTAATTTTTTAAGTTTAGTGTCTCTCAGTGTAATTTTACCTTTTTTAAATGGGCTCCAAAAATCGTAGTCCACTCCTACTAAATTACGAGTTAGGTCAGACGAGCCCAACAAGCCTAACCCATATTGACGGCTCTAATGTATACCCTCTATACTATATAAATCCTACACTACACTCCCTATAAATTAGGTATATTTGAAATTTAAGTATATTAATTAAAAATATAAATATAAAAGATAAATTACAAAGTTTTTTGTATTTATTTCAATGAAATTTTATATAAAAAAAAGGGACAAATATTTTAGTTGTATGTATTTATTCACACATTTAATTAAAATAAAAATAAAAATTTTCTGAAACATGTATTTTTCAATACTAAATAAGAAATAAACACAAATTATTATTTTACTTAATAAGATACACTGACTGTTACATACAACCACTTTTCGACTCTTTAAACATGTAAGTTATTGACATTTTATTAATTATAATATTTTATTAGATAAGAATATCTTATTTTTATATTCTTTATTTATTCTTGTACCTCAAAAATTATCTTAAAATTACATAAAAATTGGCTTATCCTGTATAATTTTAATTTATTTTTTAATTATATTGTTATATACTTAATTTTGATATACTTCATAAAAAGTGTAACTGTAGAATTTATATAGTATGAAGAATATAAATATTTACTATAAAACTATAAATATCCTACATTGAATCATATTACAAAGCATATTGTATGCAACAACCATTAGTTTAAGCATTGTCCTACCAAGCATGTTTAAATTGCAATTAAACTGTACTTATCCAACTAAGGTGTACACTTTCCAACTTGTTTACTTTTGTTAGAGAGAAGCCCTCCTCTTCCTCCATTGATATGCAGAAGAGAAAAGGAAGAGATGAAACTGAGTCACACTCTGATAAAGGTTTTAGAATAGATAAGGTTGTCTACAAAAGTGGTATATGATTTGGGCTAGATTTAGGCTGCTGGTGAAACGAAGTTTGGGCTTAATCAGGATTGGGCTTATGTACTCAATATTTTTCTTCAGTCCAACTAAAAGTAAATACAAGAAGTAATTAGCATCTTTTAGTACATGATAAGGTGTATAGAATTAGATAGAGTTTGTTACATTATTCCTTTTTCATAATTGTAAATAGTTCTTACAGATTTTTGTACTCTAGTCCTTAAGTTACATGTACAAAGTTATGTAATTATTGAAGAAGGAATACACAAAAAAAATTTCAATATCTCTATCCTTTATTTTCTCACATGGTATCAGAGCAATAACTTGATCCAATCACTTTCGGCTTGCCATCTTCATTTTCTGTGATCAAAGATGTCTGAGGAAACCACTAGAAAAATGATGGAAACATTGACATTAATCACCCCTATCACCTCAACAATTCAGATTCACCAGGAATGAATTTGATAAACTCTATCTTTGATGGAAAAGGTTTTCCAGGTTGGAGAAGGGGTGTTCTCATTGCCCTCTCAGCCAAGAAAAAGCCTGGCTTTATCAATGGTACTTGCAAGGCTCTATATCTAACTGCAACAGACTATGAGCAATAGAGTTGTTGCAATAACATGGTGATATCATGGTTGTTGAACTTACTATCCAAAAAAATAGTTGATAGCATGATCTATTCCAAAATTGCTAAGAAGCTCTGGGACAACTTAGAACAGAGATTTGACAGATCCAATTAAGCCAAATTGTACCACTTGTAAAAAGAGTTATCAAGATTAATGCAAGAAAATAATGATATTGCGGGATATTTCACAAAGCTCAAACATCTATAGGGTGAATTAGATTCTCTTAATCTGCACACATGTTGCAGTTGTGCATGTGTGTGCGAGGGAAAAGGGAAGTTAAACAAGGCCTTGGAGGATCAGATACTCATTCAGTTTTTGATGGGTTTGAATGATTTTTATGCTCAGGCTAAAGGAACCATTTTAATGATGACTCTTTTGCCAACAATTGACAGTGTGTATGCTTTGATTTCTTAGGATGCGAATCATAGAGAAGGATATGTTAACGCTTATTCTTATCTGATGTAGCCTTTTTCATGGCAACAAGACGAGGAAGAGGAAACCACAAATTCAATTATCAAACAATTAAGGGAAGGCAACCAGGACAAAGACAACCAACTCAGAGGTTTGGAAATCCAAATAATCAAAGCTTTGAATAGTTAGTTCAAAAGTTTAAGCAACGGAAAATAAAGTACAACCCAAATATAAGTTGTACCTACTGTGAAAAAATAGGATATGTGTATGATGATTTCTACAGATGCATAGGATACCCTGATGATTTTGAGTTCACAAAACCAAGGAACTAACAGAACACGGTGAAAGGAAATGCAATGGTGTCAAGGGAGGAAGTTGAAGAAATGACCATTCAATATGAAGATACAGGCAACAAAAATTGTCCTTCGTACCTAAACAAGGAGTAATACTCAAACTTGTTGCAACAAGTGATGAAGGACATGAAAAACAACCAAGCAAATAGTTCAGGATCAACAATCAATGCTAATGTTGTTATTGGTGCAACCTTAAAGTATTCAGGATCATGTTTCTCAGTTTATAATATCAATACTTGGATTATTGACTCTAATGCATCCGAACATATGTGTTTTAATTATAAGTCTTTTATATCACACATTTCTTTTTTTGTTCCTTTAAATATCAGTTTTCCTAATTCTTTCTGAATCACTGTCACTTATACAAAAAGTGTTAATGTTCTATCTAACCTTTATTCTATAACGTCCTTTATGTTCCAGATTTCAAGTATAACTTATTGTCTATCCATACGTTATCCAATCATCTTCATTGCAACATTCTATTTACTCTTAGTGTTTGTATCTTACAAGACTTTTTTTTTAAGGAAGGAACAAGTTTTTGGTGAAGTAGGAGATGAATTATATCTACTCAAGCCCTCTAGGATGGAACCACGATCCATTAGCAATGTAGTTTCCATTCAAAAAGGAAGAAATTCCAATGTTGTTTCTAGTGAAATAGTTTCAATTCCCAAAGGAAATCATTCTAGTGTTGAATCTTTTCTAATTTTGATTGTAAGAATCTTTCTATTCCTATATTTTCTAATATTGTTCTGATGTAGCCTTATGGCATGTCAAATTGAGGGCATTTATCTTTTTCAGTAATGAAGAATCTTAATTTCATTTCTATCAATTATAATTCTCGATAAATTTTCCCTGTTTGTCCTAAGGCTAGGCAACATAAATTGCCTTTTTCTATAAATGTCATTAAGTCCAAAGTTAAGTTTGAACTAATACATCTTGATACATGGGGACCTTACAGAACATCTACATATGATGGGTAACTACTTTTTGACCATTGTTGATGATTATAGTAGAGGAGCTTCGATTTCCTATTGAAAACTAAAAGTAATGCTTTCCTAGTTCTTAAAGATTTTATAGCAATGGTGGACACACAATTTGGTTTAACAGTTAAGAAAATTAAGTCTGACAATGCACTGAAACTAGGGAGAGGAACACAAGAAACAACATTCCTTACTACTCCGGGGATTATTCATGAAAGGTCTTGTATTGTCACTCCCCAACAAAATGGTCTAGTAGAAAGGAAGCATAAACACCTTTTAGAAATGGCTAGAGGCTTTCTTTTTCAATCTAATCTACCTATTCAGTATTGGGGGGACGTGCGTTCTAATCGCAACTCACCCTATCAACAAATTACCTTCTAAAGTATTGATGGGGAAGACACCTTATGAAATGATATTTGATATATAACCTCATTATGCACATCTTAGAGTTTTTGAATGTATGTGTTATGTTTCAACTTTATCTCTTGGCAGGGACAAGTTTCAACCAAGAGTAGAGAAATATGTTTTCATTGGGTATCCTACCTATTAGAAAGGATATAAAGTAATAGACCTGAATACCATAAAGATTTTTGTTTCCAGGGATGTCAAGATTCATGAAACCCATTTTCCTTTTAAAATCTAGAATCCTTCTCATATTACTTCCAAACTATTTCCTGCCCTGATTTCATCTCATGTTCTCAATTAGTACCTCCTACTATACCACACATTGAGCTTCCAAACTATGTTTCTTTTGATCTTGAACCAACTTCTATACATGTTTCACTTCCCAATTTACCTATTTCAAATCCTACCACCCCTAACATCAATCTGACACCAGTTAGGAGATAAAAAAGAATAAGCAATAAGCCATCTTATTTGAAGGATTTTGTTTGTAATTCCATTCTCTTCCACAAATGTCCCTAACTCTTATTTTGTTCACTCAAATAGGCCTACAGTTCTCTCTTTTGTAGCCTTATCTATTTCTAATTAGAATATTCTGCATTCATTATCTGTTAGCGCATAACCTAAAAATTTTGTTAAAGCTTCTAAACATACAGGTTGGAAGAAAGTTATGGAAGCAAAGCTCGATGTTGTTGAGCCAAACAAGACCTGGGAGATGGTGGAATTACCCTCGGGTAAAAAGGCACTACCTTCTAAGTGGGTATACAAGGTGAAATACAACTCAGATGGTTCTGTTGAAAGACTTAAGTCCGGTGGTGGGGGGGAAGGGGAACATACGAAAGGAAGAAATAGATTATGGTGAAACTTTTTTACCTGTGGTAAAGATCATAACAATCAGCTGTTTACTCATTATTGTCGTCAAGAAAGGATGGAATGCATGTATCCTAACTTGATGTCAACAATGCATTCCTACATAGGGAGTTGCAAGAGGAAGTGTACATGAAGTTTCCAACAGGACTTTCCCCACCTAGTCCCCGACATGTTTGTCTTATGAAGAAATCACTATATAGAATGACGTAGGCTTCACGATAATGGTACGTAAGGCTCGCAGGTCCTCTAACTTATAAAAGGTATTCTAGTTCTTTGAATGATTACTCACTATTTTTCAAGGCCAATGGTGATCTGATTTCTATATTGGAAGTGTATGTTAATGACATATTAATCACAGGTAGTGATAGTTCTGAGATTGTTGATATCACTTCCTTCCTTAATTTTGGGTTCAAAGTTAAGACTTTAGGTAGCATTTATTATTTCTTGGGGATTGAGATAATCTGAGAAAGACAGGGGTTTATTATGTGTCAAAGAAAATTCACTCAAGAACTTCTAGAAGAATTTGATTGTGCAGGGTCTATTATCACTTCTCCCCTTGATCCTTATTGCAAACTACAACATGATGATGAACCTCTTTTACCTGATAAAATAATTTATAGACATTTGGTAGGAAAGTTGAATTATCTTACCCGCACATGTCCAAATCTCTCCTTTGTTGTACTCTGTCTCAGGCAATACATGCAACGACCCACTAAATCACATTTTTTGCAGCTCTTCATGTTTTAAGGTATCTATGCACAAATCCTAGTCAAGGCATACTCTTGTCTTCTGATCCATCCCTTGAATTACTGGCCTTTTATGATGTCGATAGCGCTTTCTGCAAAAACACAAGCTGATCTGTTAGCGAATGTTTTATCACTTTAGGAGGGGCACCTACTTCATAGAAATCGGAAAAACAGGCTTTGATTTCATTATCTTCTGTAGAAGCAGAGTATATATCCATGCGTAGAATCATAGCTGAGCTCACCTAGTTATTTCGGATTCTTGAAGATTTTTCTGCTCCACCATCTCTACCCATTCAGGTTCACTCTGATAGCAAGGCAGCTATTCACATCGCCCACAATCCCGTCTTCCACGAAAGAACCAAGCACATTGATTTGAATTGCTATTTTGTGTGAAAATATTTCTTATCTATCTTAATCACTTTGTCATTCGTCCCATCAGACTGTCAGTTTGTCTATTTGTTTACTAAGACACTCTCTAGGGCTAGCCCTCCTCTTCCTCCATGATACGCAGAAGAGAAAAGGAAGAGATGAAATTGCGTCACACTCTGATAAAGGTTTCAGAATAGATAAGGTTGTCTAAAAAAGAAGAATACAATTTGCGTTAGGGATAGGCTGCTGATGAAACTAAGTTTGGGCTTGTGTGCTCAATATTTTTCTTTTGTCCAACTGGAAGTAAATACACGAAATAATTAGCATCTTCTAGAACATGATGAGGTGTATAAAATTAGTTAGAGTTTGTTACATTATTCCTTTTCATAATTATAAATAGTCTTTACAACACTCTAGTCCTTAAGTTTCATGTATAAAACTATGTAATTATTGAAGAAGGAATACACAAAAAAATTTCCAATATTCCTATCCTTTATCTTCTCACAACTTTAGTGATCAATTATTTCTACAATTATGTGAATGACCATTTGAGAAATTTACTAAATATTGCTTAATCTTAATAAAAATGAGCCCTGCTATCAATTTCAGATCCTCTCAAATGATCAAGAGTGGTCTAAGGAGAGGCTAGTAAAGTTTTTGGTTTAGATTGTAAAATTTTTTACCCTCTAAAAAATTTTAATAGTAATTTTATAATTTTATTTTGCTTTAACTAATTGAAGTTTGTAAAAGAGAAAAACCAAAAAGAAACAAAAGGGTTATCTTTTTAATCGATAGTTTAGAACTTGAAATTAAACTACTTAAATCTTTATAAATAAGTAATAAATAAAAATTCGTGCAATAAGATCAAGGTAATATACCTCAAACAAGTGGATAAATAAAGAGGAATTTTCAGATATAACCACTCAAAAATACTTTAATTATGGTTCATAGTTATAGTTTGGATAATTACATTTCGTAACTATAGTTATAACAACGCATGTATAATTCGCGCAACATTTGTATACGTCGATATAATTCGTCATACAATTCATAGTTTTCGTATAGCGTTTGTATAATATGCTATACAATTCACATTGTTTGTATATTTCGCTATATAATTTGATTCACACACAATGATTGTATAAATCACACAAACTATACAAAGTTCAAACTGTAATTACATCTAGAAATTTGTCGCGAGCCGTAATTAATTCAAATTATAGTTATGTTAGCTAATTAACTAGTATATGTTTGTTTATCCATGATAATTTTTCCATATAAATTAATAGTATCACAATTAGATATTTATTGTAAACTTGGAAGTTTTATGTATTCAAAAAAATACTACAATCTTTTAAACAACCAAGTACCAAAAGAAATATTTTGCAAAGGATGTTTTTTTTTTTTGGGCACCAACAGGAAAAGAATCAAAGACATTTTCAACACTATAGTAATTGAGTCTCTCTCCAAAACAAAAACCAAATTACCAAAATATGAAGTCAAGTACAACTAAGAAATGGAAAAATTTTGTATACATATAGAAATTCATGAACACTATGATTGATTATACTCATTTATAAGCTGCCATCCCCACACCAACTTCACCACCATATGGCCCGGGGCCACCCCGGGCCTTAGAGTAAAACACATAGTAAAACTTGTTGATTATGCTGGTGAAGAAAACAAACGCCGCTCCAGCTGCAAAAACACCCTTTCTCACAGTCTCACAAGACACTGGCTGATCATTAAACAAGAGCGATGATCTATACTTGGTGTGGTACGCGTTCCTTACTGAACCAGCCAACAAGCATACCTCCGCGATGAAAAATGTCACCCTGAAACATAGGTTAGATAGTAAATTTTGAGTCTGAGAAAATAGATTGTGTGTGTTTTAGGTTATTTACCAACACATGATGAACAAAAGAACCGCGCAACCCCTTGAGCCACCGGGGCTCAAAGGCTTTCCACAGCAGAAGCAACGACTCGCCACCATTATAAGTATTTGTCCCACCATGAGAAATAAGAAGGCGCCAACGCCATATCCAGTTGAAATGTCGGAGTCATAGACACAATAGGTATATACTTGCTCACTATCTGATTGAATAGTCGCCTATCAATGAAACAAACTCCTGTTAGATCAAAATGACAAGTCATTGAGAAAAATTATTTACATAAAAAATAATTCACTTTTTTTTTAATTACGAAAAGTAGTCATCCGGCTGACCTTTGGCTATTTGTTACAATTTTGGGCATTCAGCCCGTGCTCTATAGGCTTGTATAGTCAGTGTATCATAATATATATTTAGTGTATAGTTCATGTATAAGTAATATACATTATATAACAGTATATATTTTCTATAACTATATTGTATAGTCATGTATAGTTTCGCTGATTTGGGGCTATTTTTTTATGTAAATCAAACATGGAATACTTTTTTTTGTAATTTTTTTACTCTTTTGTATATATATGTAAGTTCTCTTGATATATAACGATTCAGCCCGTTAATGATATTGTCAACTTTGGGCCTAGGCCCGCATGACTTTAAAACGCATCACTAGTAGATAAGACATGTTTACTTAAATACCCAACATTTATTTCGTATTTTGATGAGGTAAGACTTCTGGATTGTTACATACACCCCCGCTATGGAATAAAAATGAAGAGTCCGGAATACTTTTTGACAATAAAATTTGTAAAAAAAAAAAAAGGTGTGAAACTAGTTCCACAATCAAGAATTTTCATGCTTCAATTTCTGTGGATAATAAAGTTGTCTTTGTAGCAAAAACAAAAATATACTCCCCACTAGTAGTTCACAGGTAGTCAAACTTTATGCTTTTGGACATCAATATAATTTCTTTAATATTTTAGAAAAATTAACTTTACTTGGTTGGGAGTTATATATAAAGTCAGAAATATTAAAAGCATATCTTAAAAAAAATCACAATTAAAGAAATATAATTTTCAAAATTATCAATATCATAGAGGCTAATAGATATTTTTGTACCAAAATACAATAAAGTTTGCTTAGATTATATATATTGAAAAATTCACCAAAATATGTAATTGAGAATCTAATAACTAAAATAATTAGCTATGATAATTGAGTATCAAATTCCGAATTCATGAATTTCAAATTCTGATTCTATCTCTACGGCAAGACAAAGCTAAACATATTGAGAGAAGAGCCTTACATGCTCTTGAACAGATCAAAGACCAAAAAGCAAGTAGTTTATGCTACTATCTCTTATAGATCAAAACAAGAGACGGAGTCGGAGATCAAGTCACAATTTTGATTCAAACTTTATATTTATTCGAAGAAAATCAAAACTCAATAACATAAAAGAGCTAGAATTGCAAATTCTGACTCCGTCTCTCATCTAAACAGATAAGACGATACATACCGTGCTTCGTCTTTGTTCAGCAGCAATAGCCAAAGCAAAAGCAATTAGATCCAAAACAAAGACACTGATCATTAACATCTTCGAAGCCATTGAGAATCAAATTTAAACACTTTTTTTCAACACAATTGTTTTTCTTTTTTTCCTATGTTATTACTATGTTTGTTTCAGTTTCAGTGTGTGTGTGTGTCTATATACAATGTAATAAAAGAGTGTTGAGTAATGAAGAAGAAGAGTAAGTATTAATAAAGAAGAAGAAATAAAAAAACATTATTCTAGATAAAAAGTGAAAGGACACACCAACAAAATGTAATGACATCTCAACTTTCAACAAGAATACCTAAAGTTGATGTTATTATTCTAACCTTCCATATTCTCTAACTACCTATTTCCTCCGTTTCAAAATACGTGTCGTGTTTACTAAAAATATACTCCCTTGCTTTCACTTTCAATTGTCGAAAAAATTTTAATTTGATTTTTACTTTTACTTGTCATTTTTGACAAGTGAAGGTAAGACAATTCTTTTTTCTATTATACCTTTAATTTGTTATTGTTAAATTATTATTGAAAAATATATAATTAAGTAAATATATGTGGGACCCTATCAATTAATAGGGGCAAAATGGTAAATTTATTGTATCAATAATTATTTTTTTAATGAGGGGCCATTTAGTAGGAGGTATTCGGAGAAATAATCCATGAATTATCTATGATATTAGATAATACTCCCTCTGTCCATCTTTACTTGGCCCCTATACTATTTTAGGATGTTCAACTATACTTGTCTAGTTTATGAAATCAAGAGATAATTTTACACTTAGTTCCTAATTTACCCTTGTCATTAATTATTGTTATTTCCCCATTACATTTTTCAATACATTGCATTAATTTTATTCAAAGGGTGATTTGGTAAAATTACCCCTACCATTTACTACTTCTTAATCCCTGTGCTAAGTCAACAGGGGTCAAGTAAAGTTGGACGGAGGGAGTACTATGTTTGGTAGAATTTTTGGACTCATGTATAACTAATTCATGGATTAGTTAATACACCATACATGGTATTAACTAATACCTTAGATTTAATACCATGAGATTAATTATACAAAGACAAAAGTATCCCTCAATTTTTTTTATACTTTTTTTTACTTTCTTGATTTTATGTTTTATTCTAACCTTTCTCTATATCTACCTATTTCCTCCGTCTTAAAATATGTGTCGTGCTTACTAAAAATATATATCCTTTCGTTCATTTTTAGCAATAAAAAAAATTTAATTTGATTTTTACTTTTACTTGTTATTTTTGATAAATCAAGATAGGATAAATTTGTTTCCTATTATATTCTTAATTTATTGTTGTTGAATTAATGTCTTTGAAAAATATAATGAGTAAATATGTTTGAGACCTTATCAATTAATAAGGGTAAACTAGTAAAGTTCTTGTATCGATAATTATTTTTTAAAAAAAGTGTGTCAAGTAAAAATTTGATAATTAAAAGGAGGGAGTATGTCTCTAAATACTCCCTCCGTCTATTTTTACTTGTCCAGTATATTATTTTAAGATGTCTAACAATACTTGTCCTAAAATCTAATTTGTCAATCTTGTGTCTATTTTACCCTTGTTATTGAATAATATTCACTTTTCATTGTTTAGATGACTTATATTTAATGAGGGCAACTATCTCTATCATTTAATATTTCTTAATTTCTATGTCAAGTCAATAGTGACAACTATCGTCGGACGCTGGATAGAGGGAGTACTTATTATTGTAAAAATCTAGGGTGTAATATTAGTGTTGATGAGTGTTATAATCGTGATGAGTTTCAATTAATTTGTCTCACTTTTTTTAGTCAATTAAAAAAATCTCTTCTTCTTTTTTTTTTGCATTTTTTTAATTTTTAATATAACTTATTCAAGATCACAATATCAAAGAACATTTTCTACATTCTACATATCTTTATTTAAAGATTATAAGAATAATTTTTTTTAAATATTTTTAATCTTCATATCAAATCAAAATCAAACAAATAAATTAAAATAGAGTATAAAATAAGCAAAATTTTATCAATATGAAGAAAAGTAAATTAATTTCTTATACTATAAGTTAAACCCAACACGTAGATTTTGATCTAACGGTTGGTGTCGTTGTTATCATGAAGATAACTCACAGGAAAAGAATAGAATAAGATTCATAGAACAAAAATGATGCATTTTTTTTGGTCCACCATTCACCTTTTATAATTTTCTATTTTGTGAACTTTAATAAATTGAAAATATGCATTTTGTTTCTATGGAGTTTATAGTCAATATGGTATCAAAGTTACTTCTTTTTATTTTGACTTTCAAAATATCATAATATAAAAATTATGAATTTATTTGATATATTAATTTGGTCATACTATGCCCACCCATAATTAAATGGGTTAATTGCAAAAATATATAATAATACTCTCTCTGTTCCATTTTAATTGAATTTGTGAAGTAATGCACACATATTAAGGAAAACGTTAAAAGAAAAAATTTACATCATACTATACTTTCCATTATTGCCCTTTGTAAAATCATAAGTATGTAGTGTAATATATCTCCTAGAAAATATAAAACTTCAATAAATAAAAGGGCAAATATGGAAAAAACTTAAAACGTTTATCTTGAACTTTGAACAATTCAAATATTTTGAACATTGAAAAAAAAATCAAAAATTCAATTAATTTGGAATGGAGGGAGTATAAAATATTACTCCATTTGTTCCCTTTTATATGTAACCTTTTATGATTGCACTTGCATTAAGAAAAAAAAAGTGATTTTACTATTTTACCCTTATTTAATGTACATTAATTATTTTTTTAGTTCTTCTAGTTGGTCATATATATCTTTTTAAAACTCATTAACTATCAAGGGTAAAATAGTAAGAACAATGTAATTTATGCATTCATTTTGTGAAATAACATATATTAAGGGTCATTTATTTATAGTAAAGACGACATATAAAAGGGATCGAAGAGAGTATACATTACTATATAAAAAGAAAGGACTTCATCTTTTTTTATTCTAAATTCAAACATCAGATTCATCCAAAAACACTTCAAAAACTGCATCAAATCACCCAAGTTTTTATACTTAGTTTCCTCAATATGTAATTGATCTTTTATAATAATACCCACACTCGATATAGAGCTTATTTGCAAAAAAATCAATTTTCAAATTTTGAAGCTTCGAACTTCAACAAAGACTGCATATGACTTCAACATTGTCAATAGTACTTTATAATAACTTCTATAACAGAGATAAAATAATGACTTAACATGTAAATTTCTCAAGAAGTGAAAGAGAAAAATTACTTCTAAATATATCTGGAATAATAAGAAACTACAACTATTGCATACTTTTTGTTGCATTATTAGGTGTAGAATTCTATTATTGTGCCCTCATTTTCCACATGATATCTACAGAATTTTTTCCTACCTTTCCTTGATGCTTTTTACAAAATAAGCTTTTTAGAATCTGATTCTTTTTTACTCCCTTCGTCTCATTTTATGTGATATCTTTTGATTTGGTACGGTGTTTAAGGAAAAAGGAAGACTTTTAAAACTTGTGGTCCAAAATCATTATTAGATATTTGTGTGACTGAAAATCATTTCATTAAGGGTAAAAAGGAAATTTTAAAGGTAAATTATTTCCAATTAGAGTAACGTGACAATATTTTTTAGAATGACCAAAAAGAAAAGGGTGCTATGTAAAATGGGACAGAGGCAGTAGTTGTCTAATCAATTCCTTTATTCCTTAGTTTTTGGTCTATCTGGTTGTGCTTGGTATATGTGGTAATGGTGGTTCATTCCCTAAAAACAAATGCTTATAAGCATTTTTTTAGATTTACTCAAACACTTCAAAACTACTTAAAACCTAATTTAGCCAATTCATACAACCTCTTAGGCCATTGCTCAAAACTGACAATTGGTAAGATGGATGAACTATGACTCTTCATGTACTGATTTCTGTTGCTTTCGTTATTATTGCTAAATTGGTCGTAGATTCAACAAAAGACAAAAACAAATTCACTATCTGTTTTATGTCAAGCAATATATGGAATGAAACCATGCAGTACCAGACACGAAATAGATCTTTGTTGTACTATGCTCTCCAAGTACGATTGTTCCACTTGAAAAGTCTGTTTTAAATTGTCAAGTTGCAAACATTCAAATAGAAGAAGGGAAATAGGGGCTGAGATATGATTGTGTACTTGGAGTAAAGTTCACAAATACCCCTTTTAGGGGATGGTGTTGATAAAATGTCTCCAATAAGGGTTGCTTTGCAAAAATGTCCCCAATTCCTTTAAAAAATTATTTTGAGACAAAATTGTCCCTCAACTATTTCATAAAATTAATTTCTGCCTTATAGGCAAGATCTTACGTTGTTGAATGTAAGTATAACTTATCATAAACACTAAAACCCTTGACTTAGAGGCAACAACAAGAGTAATTTATGCCTCATGGGCAAGATGTTACACTTTTGTGCTCAGTATAATTTCTGAGTTACACTATAACTTTTGCCTTGGAGGTAATACCTACTTATGTTTCGTGGCAAGAAAGGAAAAGACAGAAAAGTAATTTGGTCAACTTAAAATTGAAAAATGGGTATTTTCGTAACACTTTTCTTATTGGGAATAAAAAATCAAGATCAGTCCATTTTTGAGACACTCAATGTAATTTTCTCTTCATTTTTTTATTTTGGCCCGTCACAATTTGAATATGTCAAAATATTTGGATTAGAAACATGAAAAGGAATATGTGGCTGCTGGGATTCAACAAAAGACGAAAACAAATGTACTATATGTTTTACGTCAAGCAATATATGGAGTGAAACCATGTAGTACTAGATACGAGATAGATCTTTGTTGTACTACACTCTCTAAGTGTGATTGTTTCACTTGAAAAATTTGTTTTAAATTGTCAAGTTGCAAACATCCAAATAGAAGAAGGGAAATAGGAGCTGAGATATGACTGTGTACTTGGAGTAAAGTTCACAAATACTCCTTTTAGGGGATGATGTTGATAAAATGCCTCCAATAAGGGTGACTTTGCAAAAATGTCCCCAATTCCTTTAAAAATTTATTTTGAGACAAAATTGCCCCTCAACTATTTCATAAAATTAACTTCTGCCTTATAGGCAAGATCTTACGCTATTGAATGTAAGTATAACTTATCATAAATACTAAAACCCTCGACTTAGAGGCAACAACTAGAGTAATTTATGCCTCATGAACAAGATGTTACACTATTATGCTCGGTATAATTTCTGAGCTACGTTATAACTCTTGTCTTTGAGGTAATACCTACTTATATCTCGTGGGCAAGAAAGGAAAGGGCAGAAAAGTAATTTGGTCAACTTAAAATGGGTATATTTGTAACAACTTTCGTATTGGGGGTAAAAAATCTAGACCAGAATATTTGGATTAAAAACATGAAAAGGAATGTGTGGCTGCTGGGATTCGAGCCCAGGTCTCCACGGCCACAACGTGGAATTCTTACCACTAAACTACAGCCACTAGATGATTAATTTGTTCATTTGATTATATCTCTTATTAATTTATCTGATATAATTCAGAAGAGATTTTTTCCGTATTTTGTTCAATCAATAATTTGTTCAGCATGTCCCGTGGTTCACTGCTTGTACGTGATTACGCGTACATTCATATAAAGTGCTGGTTATAAATATTCTTATTTATTATTATCATTAAATATTATATATCGATAATTATATTATTGCAGCTAAATCTTTTAATTGTTATACTTCTTTCGTTTCAGAAAAAATGATATTCTCTTTTTTTTTGACAATATTTTAATTTTAACTTTCCACATGACATGTTTAAGACGATTAAAGAACATTTTTGTACATTTGACATAACTTTAATTCAGGACCACAAGATTGAAAAGTTTTCTTTATTTTTTTAAACTTTATATCAAATCAAACTACGTCATTTTTTTTAGACGGATGGAGTATTATGTTATACAAAGAACATGCAATTTATCTAACTCTATTTGGTTTCTAGACTATCTATCAAAAGTTTGAGAAACATTTACTATTATTATATTGTTTATCTCTTTTGTTTTAAGGGAAAAAAAAGACTCAAATATGCCATCGAACTTTGAGAAAAGGCTCATTTATGCCACCCGTTAAAAGTTTGGCTCATTTATGTCATTACCGTTTGAGAAAAGGCTCATCTATGCCATTATTTTTTAACTCCGGT
>JBCEWC010013010.1:0-15409 GCA_038996855.1 Solanum aculeatissimum | reverse complement strand
TTTCTTCAAGCTTTCAACAATGGAGGTCAAGAGGATTTAGGATTTTTCAAAGAGTAATGAGGATCCTTAGAATGGATAAAAAGGGGGTTAGGGTTAGGTTAAGAGGGTTTAGGGGACCTTAGGATGCCTAAAAGGGGCCTAGAGACTAATTAAATTACGAATTAACCATTAATGAAATGGATATTTAATTGGGAAATAGTGTCACACGGAGGAAAATAGGTGTCCATTTACTGGTACATGGTCCGTGTACTGGACCGTGAGACCTTCCTTGGTTTCGTCTTCGGCTTGAAGTCTCGAGGACTTTTTAGATCACTTCACGGAGGGGGTCACGGGCTGTGTAGCTTCACACGGATTGTGTACTGGTCTGTGTAGCCACACTTGGCTCAAAAATCAACCCCACAGCTTGGTCAACTCTCTGCCCCACTTGATGGACCACCAAACGGTCCGTTTGAGGTCTCACGGACCATGAGGTGGTTCGTGGGACCTCACTTGGTCTATGGGGTGGGTCCTGGCCACCCTGAACTCACTAGAGCATGACACGGACCCCACACACGGACCGTGTACCCTCAGACGGTCCGTGGTCCTATCCTTGAGCCATTTCCAGGGCCTATTCTCAGCGTCTTTTGAATTATGGGCAGTCTCACTATTTTGGCCATAACTTCCTCATACGAACTCCGAATTGAGCGAAACCAGTTGCGTTGAAAAGATAACGCAAAGAGATTTAATTTGATATGTAGTATCCCACACGGTTCAACTCGCATCAAACGTTATGTCTCCTCAAAGCTCACTGTCCAAACGGCCTCTCTAGGCCACCAAAAAGTCCTTTTTTCATTCGGCCACTTAAACTCAACATGTGGCTACCAAAATCTAAACATTACCAGTATAAAATCATAAAACCTACCATAAGGAGCTTTTTGAAAATTTTTGGGTCGTTACACGTGTACTTTTAGGCTTTCCCTTCCAATGCTTCTTCTTTGTACTTTTAAGAAAATGCCTCCACAAAGATCCCCAATACAAAGAGGATATAATGCTAATGAGGTACAAGTTCCTCCATCTCCTCAAGATCCCAATGACCTTATGGTTGAACCGGTCACTAATGTGGATTTCACAATGCCTTTCAAATTCTAGCAAAAGTTATGACGACTCAAGCCAAAAAAGGAGGGATGGTTCAAGATATGGGATTGGAAGTTGTTAGAGTTTGGGATTTCATGAGAATGAATTCCCCTGAGTTCCATGGTCTAGGGTGGATGAGGATCTCTAAGAATTTATTGATGCTATCTATAGGATTCTAGCTATTATGTGTGTATCCTCAGAATAGAAGGTCGAGATACCTACCTACTAACTTAAGGGTGTATATAGAGTGTGGTTTTATCAATAACAAAGTTAGAGAGTTGAAGATTTGGGTCCCATTACTCGGGAAGAATTTAAAGGTGCATTTCTCAACCGCTTCTTTCCCTTGGAATTGAGGGAAGATAAAATTTAAGAATTCATCAATCTTCATTAATGGAGCATAAGTGTGAGGGAGTATACCCTCAAATTAACCAAATTGTCCAAATATGATCCTTTTATGGTTTTGGATACAAGGGCATGAATGAGTAAGTTTGTCATGGGTGTCTCTGACTTGGTGTCCCAAAAGTGCAAGACAGACATGCTAATCAAGGAGATGAATATTTTGAGGCTTATGAAATATTCAGAACAAATTGAGGATGAGATAATGAGGAAGATGGCTAGAGAGTCCAAGAGGACTCAGGTTGATGATTGTGGATTTTCCCACCAAAGGTCCAAAAATGGTGGGAATGGTAGATTCTTGGTGGACAAAGGCAATCTGAACAAGTTTTAACCAATAATTTGGCTCCAAGGTTCAATAAGGATAAGGGGTTAAACCCCAAGGCTCAAGGAGGAGGTTCAACTACTCAAGCTACTACCACTTGCAAGAAATATGGAAAGACTCATAAGGGAGAGTATTTAGCCAGGTCCCATATCTGCTTTAGGTGTGGGAAGCCCGACCACCATGCTAAGGATTGTAGGAGTAGTGGTGATGGTAGACCTCAAGTCCAAGCTACTCAAAGTGGACAAGCTCAACAAGGTGGTGCTCAATGCCACAATAGGTTCTATGCACTCCATGTAAGGAAGGATGTTAAAGAGTCTCTCATTGTGGTTATAGGTATGTTGTAGGTCTTTAATTTTGATACATATGCTTTACTTGATTTGAGTGCCAGTTTATCTTTTGTTACTTCTTATCTTGCTATGAGGCTGGATATATGCATTGATATCTTGCTAGAGCCCTTTTGGTTTGTACCCCCGTTGGTGATTCAATTGTAGCCAAGAAAGTCTATAGAAATTATTTCATATTGGTCTTGCATATAGTAATCTCATGTGATGTTACTAAACATGACATGATCGATTTTGACCTTGGCATGAATTGTCTTCATACTTCTTATGCATCTATTGATGGTAAAACTCATAGGGTCAAATTTTAATTTTCTAATGAGCCTATTATTGAATGGAAAGGTTGTGATTTGATGGTTAAATGTTGATTCATCTCTTGTCTCAAGGTTCGTAAAATAATTTCTAAGGGGTGCATCTACCATATAGTGTGGGTTAGGGATGTAAATTTTGAAGCCCCTACTCTTGAGTCAGTCTTTATTGTAAATGAATTCTCGATGTGTTTCTCTATTCAACACCTTTGACTAAGTTGACCCAAAAGAAGGTAAAATTTCAATGGGTGGATGAGTCTGAGAAACTTTTCCAGATATTAAAAGATCATCTGGCATCAACCCCTATTTGGACATTGTCAAAAGGTGTTGATGGGCTTATTGTGTATTGTGATGCCTCATGTGTTAGATTGGTTTGTCTTTTGATGCAACATGTCAAGGTTATGGTGTATGCTTCAAGGCAATTGAAAGTGCATGATCATAATTATCCAACGCATGATCTTGAATTGATGATCAATATATTTGCATTGAAACTTTGGCGTCATTATCTTTATGGGGTGCATGTTGATGTATTTATCAACAATAAAAGTTTACAATATACATTTAGCAAAAAGGATTTTAACCTTACGCAAAGCAGGTGGCTTCAATTACTTAAGGATTATGATATGAGTATGTTGCACCATCCAGGTAAGGCAAATTTTATTTCCAATGCACTTAATCGGTTGTCTAGGAATAGTGTTGCTCATATTGATAATGATAAGAGGGAGTTGGATAAAGATGTGCATCGATTGGACCATTTAGGTATAATATTTAGTGGCTCTAATGAGGGTGGTATGCTTGTTCAAAATGGTTCAGAATCATCTTTGGTAAAGGATGTAAAAGCAAAGAAAGACATGAATCCAACCTTAGTTGAGTTGAAATAGTTTGTTGTTGATAAGAAGATTGAGGTTTTCTCACAAAGTTGTCAAAAGTCCTATTCGAATGTTAGAAGAAAGAACTTGAGTTTAATAAGGATGAGTGGGTCTTGAAGTTTTCACCCCTGAAGGGTGTAATGCATTTTGGCAAAAATAGAAAGTTGAGTCACTAGTATGTAGGCCCATATAGGATCCTAAGATGGATTGGTAAGGTTGCCTATGAACTAGATTTTCCATTGGAGCTAGGTTCAGTTCATCCCGTATTTTATGTGTTAATGTTGAGAAAGTGTTTGGGTAATCCAAACTCCATTGTTTCATTGGAGAGTGTGAGTGTTGAATAAAATTTGACCTATGAGGAGGTTCCAATTGGGATTTTAGACTAGCAAGTTAAAAGATTGAGGAACAAGGAAGTTGCATCCGTTAAAGTTTGATGGAGGAACCAAGAAGTTGAAAGTGTTGCATGGAAAGTTGAAGTGAAATGATGAAATGTTACCTTTACATCTTTCTTCTATTCAAGCCTAAGATATTTAGTTATTCATGTTTAAATCATCCAAACTGCCACTTTCTGACTTCTCTATGCCATATTACTTACATGCATACTCATGAATAAGATTTTAAATTATATTACTACATTCATGTTGAGTTGCTAGTTACACACTCTACTCTACTCAACCTAGTCATACTTCATTCATGGATGAATGTCTGCAAGGAGGAGATATTATAATATCTCAAGCATTTTGAAGGTTGAAATGCAATATAATCAGGTAAAATATTAAAAAAATAACCTTGGTGGATTTTTAGGACAAGCTGATCGAGAAATAAAATTTTTAAATTTTCCTTATTTAGTAAGGATCCACGATAGTGGCACATCGTGGACTTGGTTGACTGCAGTACAAAAATGTTCCCAGTCTGGCAAAATATGACCAAAACTTGAATTCGCTAAAAAATGAACCAAAATTGAGTACCTCTGTGTCGCAGACATGGTCCCTTACTGTTGTTTGGCTTTCAGTTTTAAGTTGAGGATGTTTTAAGCTTTCTCTATGCATCATTTAATGAACATAAATCATTTTTGGGACTAATTATCATCCTAATAACTATCCTAGACCCCCAAGTTCACCCTATTCTTTCATAAGTTACAAATTATAAAAAATTTCTCTTTACAAGGGCTCTTTAATACTTCATTGAAGATCTCAAGAAAGTCCCCAAATTCTCCATAGAAACCAAGAAATTCATCAAGTTTCTTCGAAATTCACATCAACAGTTTGTTGGTCTTCATACAGGGAACCTTTTCTTTCATAGAGTCCAAAGAAACTCTACTTTTTCATCAAATTTCAAACACAAAATTTTATGGGTCTCTTCTACTTTTACTCAATTTCTTCAATTATGATCTAGCATATGATTATTGATGTATCCTATCATAAGTTTATGAAAATTACATAAAATTGATGATATTTTCTATGAATTCTCTATAATTCTATTTTGGGTTCATGATCTATATTATGGGTCTTGTTCAAATCTCATCAAATTGCATGAATTAAGATTCAATTATTGATTATTTACTCAATTAAACATGTCTTATATTTCAATTGCATGATTTTGATAAATTTTAAGTCATTTCTTTACAAGACTATATTGGGTTGATGAAAGTTCATAGTGGGTTATTTCAATTATGATTCCAATTGATCTTAATTATTCCAATTATGCTTGATTTAATTGAATTGCATGCTTTAAAGTTGATTTGAGGTTGAAATCACTAAATTACCCTAGTTTACTATGACTCATGATTATGAATGATAAGGGCTTCACACAATATTTATGAAGGTTTATTCCATGATGATTTTGAAGTCCCTTAATGAATGAAAGTTGTTGAAAGGATTTTCTCACCTAGTCATGAATTTTACTTGTGATAAGGACAATTCTCACATGAATGAATCATCAAAGGTTTTAATGAGTTACTCTATGTCTTATGATGAGTTATTACTTTTTAAGCTTATGAATGTTACATGCTTATGCTTATGATTATTTCTATTTTGTTGGGATTTGACTTAGCACCGAGAAGGCTTGAGGTGGGATTCAGTCCAGTGGATATTAAGGTTATCCACCCAAGGGAATCCTAGTAGACACCTCTTGTCTAAAACTATGTGTCACCATAATTTATCTTATAGTCCTAGCTAGTGGATCCACAAATAGCTCAATGAATGAATGAATGAAAGTATCATGACGGAACCAACCTTGGAAAGTAGCCTCTTCCTTTGTCAATGTAGGGGTTACATATGATTCCATATAGTAGCTCACATTGTCTTTTTCTCGATTAAGGTTGATATTCCATAAAATGACTAAGTTACTTTAAGTTATACTATGTTTTAAATTCTTGACCATATGATCTCAAATTTTTTATTACTTCATGCTTTACTTCATATCCAATATATTTTGATCTTGCATCTCATGGATCATGCACTATATCTCATGCTATATAATTATACATCATGCATTGCCTACATACAGTACATTCAAAGTACTAATACATACTCTATGCCTTCATTATTTTATAATGTAGGGTCTAGTATTCCTCCTTCCTCTTGAGGCTAACTTGTGAAGATCATTGAAAAAAGATTGTTAGCTCCTCATGATTCGAGGACAAGCCTATCTTATGTTGTCCTTTTGTAACGCCTCCCAAGTGCCTTACAATACCCTTATAATAAATATCTTGCATAACACATCATCCATATATTATTTTTTGTAATTTCGAGGTTGTATTCTTAATCAAGAGGAAATATTATGTGGAAAATGATCTCGTTTGATTTTTAGGTCAACCGTATCAAAAAATACTTTTTCTCAACTTTTTGCACTTTCTAAAGGCATCCCCAACCTATCCGTATCGCTGAGAGGGTTCATTTTATATTAAAAATGACCAAGATTTATTCCAGGTCAAGATTGTGAGAAAATAAATTTTCACTTGAAAATGACCTATGCTAGAATAATTTTGCATCTGGCCTTGGTTTTACCGTAGTATAAATATTTCTAAAAAAATTTAGATTTAAGTAAGGGAAATTGGGACAAATCCCTGAATTCTTATAGTTGGGAATTCAAGAAATTTCTACCATTTTTAGACCTATTTCACCCACCAAAGCTCCTAAAATCCTCTCAAAACCTTCTATGTCTTCTCTTCCAAATTCCACCTAAATTGTAGGTTTTCAAGACTCTTCCATTGAAATCCAAGCTTTAAGATGACTTTAAGATTCTCTTATCTTCTTCAAGCACATTAAAGTATGTGGGTGTAAGGATCCACAAGTTAGAAGGTTAGAAAGTGCAGAATAAGTGAAACTGGAAATATTGTAGGTCAAATTATGAGCCTAATCTATGGTTCGTTGTTCATTTAATGAGTCATAGATAGGTTCGTTGTAACGACCCAAATATTTTTTAACTTTGTAATGGTTGGTTAAAGTTAGTGTTGAACTTTTCATGGTTGAATTTTGGTAGTCATGGGTTGTATTTAAGTGGTCAGATTCAAATGGATTATTTTGGTGGAAGGTTATAAGGCTATTTAGGAAGCATGGACTTTGAAAAGCCATATCTCTTTGTACGAAATGAACTGTGTGGGATATTATATATCAAATCGAAGCTCTTTGCTTTATCTTCACAACACAATTGGTTTGACTCAATTTGGAGTTTGGAGGAGGAAGTTATGACCTTTGTAATGAGGCTGCCCGTAGTTAGAAGTATGCTGGAAAAAAGATTCTGAATAGAGTCAAAGTGAGGGACCACGGACCGTTTGGTTGTTCATGGTTCGTGATGTGTCCCATGAGTTGTTACAGTAGGCTCCCTTGGAGCTTGGACCAAGCCCCGGACCAAGTGGAACTCCATGGACCACTTCACAGTTCGTGTGAGCCTTTACGGTCCGTGAAGGGATCCCATGAAGTGATCTAGTGAGCTGGTCAAGGCTCGGGGCTGGACTCCAAACCAAGTGATTTTCCACGGACCAGTACACGGTTCGTGTGCAGCTACACAGTCCATGATACCCCACGTGAGTTGATCCGGAAAGTTCCCTGAGATTTCAAGGAAAAGCTTAGACCAAGTGAGGTCTCACGGATAGGTTCACGGTTCGTCAACCTCTAGACGACCCCTGGGCAGCCTTCCATGAGGCCCTATTTTTGTGATCCTATCCGTTTTCATTAATGGTTAATTCATAGTTTGGTTTAATCCTATACCCCTTTTAGTTTTTCTAAGGTCTCCTAAAGCCCCAAATCATATCCTAATCCCCTTTTATTCATTATAACACTCTTCAAACCTTACCAAAATTCTCTCAATCCTCTTGGCCTCTATTGATGAAAGCTTGAAGAAATTGGGGAAAATCATCTTTATTGCAAAATCATCCAATCCTCTTGGCTTATCTCAAGGTATGTGGGATTGATTCATGGATTACTTTTCATCCATGAAGACCCAAGAATCTTTTTATTTAAATTATGAATTTAAGCTTTCTTTAATTATGAATTCTTTAAATATTTATGTATTAAATGGAATTGAGTTGTGGGCTGCAGAAATTAGGTGATTTAAGGTTGATTTAAGTTTGAAATTTCATGAAGTGCATTGAAACTCTTGAAGGTCTAATGTGTATGTCCCTTTGATGGTTTAATATGCATTGGTAAATTGCATTAAGCTTTGAATTGGGATTTTCTCATGAATTATGTTGAATTGTCTATTGAATTATGGTTTAAGGTTTGAATCTACCATTTTCCATGCACTTCTTTCCTCATTCATGGTGTATGCATTGAAGTATGGTTATGATGAAACTCTTGTTAAGGGCATGACCCTCTTGTTATGATATGATATATTAAGACTTGAGATCACATAGTCTCTTGTTATGGCTCTTGAGCATTCTAGGTGCTTGCACCATTTTGATATGTTATGAAGGATTAATATGATAAGCTATGTAGATGAGCTACTCCTATTGCATTGATATAGAAATGGTTTTGGAAAGTCTTGTTGGCTTTTTAGCCTAAGTATGGATATAAATTTGATAATGACATGGTTTGCCTATGATGCATGGTTTTGAAAAGAATGTCAACCCTCCATTTTGAAAGGCTTGCATGTACATATATGTATTCCCATGGGATGAGACATAGTACCGAGGGATTGGAGTCAGGGTGGACTATCTCCAAGGTTCCATACTCCTTTCCGTCAAACAATATGCCAATATGGTATTTCTCCCTAGATGGGATGACTTGTTATGACTCCTCTTATTGGAGGTGACTAGGGATCTACCTAGCAAGTAGTCTGAATCTAAGTAGTAGCTTGCTCGGGTTCCCGCTGTTGTCGCTTGAGGTCACATCCACGCTATGATATGATTCGTAGGTTGCATTTCATGCATCATGGCATGGCATATTGTTATGATATACTTATATTTTGGTTATGTGCATTCCTTTCGTATCACTCGTCCCCTTGTCATCTTGCTTGGTCATATTATTATGTCATATGTATTGCATGCCAACATAATTAGTGCATATTATATGCTAACCCATACTCTTTGTCTACATGATCTAACCATGTAGGGATGGGTGACGACCTCTATCTCCCATTGGATGACGAGTGTTATCTTAAAGCTATTTGCTTGTGGTGAGCTCTTTTGTTCAAGGGCAATAACTACTTTCTATCTTCTTTGTATCATTTTATTTTTCCTTACTTTATAACTTGTGAGTGAGCCTGGATTATGTCGAAGCCCTGTTCTATCTTAGGTAGAGGCTATGTTGGACATGTTAAGCTCTTACACGTTGTATTATATTTTTTTGAGATACTATGGCTATTGAGATTTGATTATTGGATGATGTTTCAATTATGCTTATGATTATGTATTGAGGTTGTGAATGTTGCGAATGTGCTTATGTGGAAAGTCCCCTATCCTGGTATGCCCCATAACTTGAGTCCTACTTACCCGCCCCTTAGAAATACTTGTTATTTTCTATGTGATCCATGCTCATCCCATCCCTGGCAACATCCTCATAGCTTGAGTCCAAAGCCCCATTTTCCCTAGAAATATGTGCTATGTGTTTACTTTTTCGCGCTTCCAAATCGATGATGTGAGTAATGATTCTATGATGACTTGATCGGGGACTTTTGGGTTCTCCTTCACCATGTCACTTCTAGGCCCCACTTCTGGGTCATGACAAAGATGGTATCAAAGCCCTAGGTTTGTAAATAATCATTGGAGTCCAACATGCCGCATCGATTAGAGTCTTGTTCATGGGTGTGATGCGTGCCATGCCTATGAATGGGAGGCTATGATGATGTTTTAGTAATTTTTCTTATTTTATTGTTTCCCCATGTCGTGCTATGAGCTGCTATGATAAATTTCCTAAACTCTTGGTATTCTTGTCGCTTTTTCAGAATATTCCTCCCAGAAGAGCTCCCTTTCCTCATTAGACTCCCGAGTACGAGGAACAAGTGACCCACGCCAAATTTAGGAATGTGGTGTCTTTGTTGGCCCAAGTAGTGGCTAACCAAGCCCCGACCAGCTAATCTCATAATTATTTATACTCCAGCCTCTATGGTGAGGGATTTCACCCGGATGAACCCTCCGGAGTTCTTTGGCTCAAAAGTGGACGAGGATTCTCAAGAGTTCATTGATGAACTCACTAAAATATTGACCATTATGGATGTTAGTTCTGAGGAGAAGACTAAGTTAGCTACATATCAATTGAAAGATGTGGCCCAGGTGTGGTATAATTAGTGGCTAGTTGAGAGGATGGTTGATGCCAAGGTTGGTTGGGAAGAGTTCAAAATTGCATTCCTTGATCAGTTCTGTCCTCTGGAGATTAGAGAGGTCAAAATGACCGAGTTCATCAATCTTCGATAGGGTAGTATGACTGTGAGGGATTATTCTCTCAAATTTACTAATCTTTCTAAATATGCTCCCATGCTTGTATCCGACCTCCGGGCAAGAATGCATAAGTTTATTTTGGGTGTATCAGATCTAGTGGTGAAGGAATGTCGTACGTCTATGCTTATTTGAGATATGGACATTTCAAGACTTATGACTTATGTCGAGCAAATTGAGGGCAAATATCTTAAGGAAAAGAGAGTGAGTGAAGCTAAGAGGGCCCGACTTGATGGTGGGTTCCCCAATTCCAAGAGTGGTAGTGGGTTTGGGCGATTGCGTCAAGGCCAAGGTTCCAATATGAGGGTTGCTAATCCAAGGGTGCCTCCTCCTAAGGCACAAGTTGGGGGTGGTCTTCGGATTCTCCGTTGTGGTCAATGTGGTGGTACTCATGTGGGTGAATGTAGGAGAGTTATAGGTGCTTGCTATGGGTGTGGTAGTTTGGACCACAAGATCTCTAATTGTCCAAAAAATGTGAAGAAGGATCAAGCAGCTCCCGGTGATCAAGGGCAATCGAAGACTCCAGTTGGTGGTGCTCCTAGGAACAATAATTTTTATGTTCTTCATGCCCTCCAGGAGGTGGAGAAAGCTCCGGACGTCATGACTGGTATGTTAAAACTCTTTAATTTTGATGGTTATGCTTTTCTTGATCTGGGTGAAAATTTATCTTTTGTGACTCCTCTGTTGGCTGTTAAATTTGATTTGAGCCCTGAAACTCTAAGGGAATCGTATTCGGTGTATACTCCCGTGGGTGAATCTATTATTGCCTAATAAGTGTATCGTGGTTGTCCTATCTCTGTGTTGCATAAAGTGTTCCCCGGTGACCTTGTAGAACTTGAGATATATGACTTTGATGTTATTCTTGGGATGGATTGGTTGCATGCATCGTATGCCTCGGTTGATTGTAGAACTAGGCAAGTTAAATTCCAAGTTCCTAATAAACCCGTGTTGGAGTGGAATGGTAGTGATTCCGTAGTTAAGGGTCGGTTTATTTCCTACCTCAAATCCTGGAAGATGATTGGTAAGGGGTCTATTTATCATATTATGCGGGCTAGAGATGTGGAGGGTGAGTTGCCTAAGCTTGAATCAGTTTCGATGGTTAATAAGTTTCCCGACATGTTTTCTGAGGACTTGCCCGGTATTCCTCCAGATAGAGAAGTATATTTTAGCATAGATCTCCTTTCGAATGCTCAACCTATTTCTATCCCTCCTTATCGTATGGCCTCGACGGAGTTGAAGGAATTGAAAGATCAGTTGAAAGATTTAGTAGAAAAGGGTTATATTGGGTCGAGCATTTGACCTTGGGGTGCTCTCATGTTGTTTGTGAGAAAGAAGGATGGGTCTCTTCGAATGTGTATTAACTATCGGCAACTGAACAAGGTGACCATTAAGAATAGGTATTCGTTGCCTAGAATTGATGATTTGTTCGACCAACTTCAAGGAGCTACTCACTTCTCCAAAATAGATCTTTGTTCGGGTTATCACCAATTGAAGATGAGGGAGTGTGACATCCCCAAGATGGTCTTTCAGACTCATTATGGTCACTTTGAATTTGTGGTGATATCGTTTGGGTTGACCAATGCTCCGGTGGTGTTTATGAATCTTATGAATTAGGTGTTCAAACCGTTGCTTGATAATTTTGTGGTGGTCTTCATTGATGACATCTTGGTTTACTTTCGAAGTGAGCGGGAGCATATGGATCACTTGAGGTTGGTGCTTCAAACCTTGAGAGAGAAGCAATTGTATGCCAAGTTTAGCAAGTATGAATTTTGGTTGGGAGAAGTTGTTTTCGTTGGTCATGTGGTGTCCAGTGATGGCATTAAGGTTGATTCTAAGAAAACCGAAGCGGTGAAGGATTGTCCTAGACCGTTGACTCTTTCGGATATTCAAAGCTTTCTTGGTTTGACTGGTTATTATAGGAGGTTTTTTGAAAGGTTTTCTTCTATTGCATCCCCTTTGACCAAGTTGACTCAGAAAAAGGCTAAGTTTGTGTAGTCGAATAAATGTGAAAAGAGTTTCTAAACTTTGAAGGATCGACTTACATCAACTCCAATTTTGACTTTGCCAAATAGGTTAGATGGGTTTGTGGTATATTGTGATGCGTCACGTATTGGTCTAGGTTGTGTGCTTATGCAACATAGTAAAGTGATAGCTTATGCATCCCGATAATTGAAGGTGCATGAACAAAATTATCCAACCCATGATCTTGAGTTGGCGGTGGTGGTGTATGCTTTGAAAATTTGGCAACATTATTTGTATGGGGTTCAGGTGGATGTCTTCACCGATCATAAGCGTTTGCAATATGTGTTCACCCAAAGAGACCTAAGTTTAAGGCAAAAGAGATGGTTGGAACTTATCAAGGATTATGATATGAGCATCCTTTATCACCCCGACAAAGCTAATGTTGTGGAGGATGCCCTTAGTAGACTCTCTATCGGAAGTGTGACACATGTGGATAAGGGGAAAAAAGAGATAGTGAAAGATGTGCATCATTTGGCTAGGTTGGGTGTAACGTTGGCTGAATTCGACAATGGAAGGATTTTTGTTCAAGGCGGATCTGAGTCGTCGATAGTGGTTGATGTTAAGGCGAAACAAGACTTAGATCTCTCCTTAGTTGAATATAATAAATTGGTTTCCGAAAGAAAGATTGAGGTTTTCTCCCATGGGGGAGATGGTGTGTTACGGTACCAAGGTCGATTGTGTGTTCCCGATATTAATGGCCTAAAGGAAGTTATCATGAAAGAGGCTCATAATTCTCAATATTCTATTCATCCGGGATCTACCAAAATGCACCGAGATTTGAGAGAGTTGTATTGGTGGCACGGAATGAAGAAAGACATAGCCAGGTTCGTGTCGGAATGTCCTAATTGCGAACAAGTAAAAGTGGAACATCAAAGGCCCGGTGGATTGATCCAAGATATCGAAATTCCTACTCGAAAGTGGGAAGATGTGAACATGGATTTTTTGGTTGGGTTACCCCATACTCGGAGACACGTTGATTTCATATGGGTTGTGGTTGATAGGATGACCAAGTCGGCTCACTTCTTACCGATTAAGACTACCTATAGTGCCGAAGAGTATGCCAAGGTGTATATTTGGGAGTTGGTGAGATTGCATGGTATACCGAGGTCTATTATATCGGATCGTGGTACTTAATTTACTTCTCATTTTTGGAAGTCTTTTCAAAAGGGACTTGGCACTAGCGTCAAGTTGAGCACCGCATTTCATCCTCAAACTGATGGTCAAGCCAAAGGGATGATTCAAACCTTGGAGGACATGTTGAGGGCTTGCGTGTTGGAATTCAAAGGAAATTGGGATGACCATCTACCTCTCATTGAGTTTGCCTATGGCTCCATTCGAAGCTTTGTATGGTAGGAGATGTAGATCTCCAGTTGGTTGGTTTGAAATAGGTGAGGCAGCCTTGCTAGGCCCAGATTTGGTTGTTGAAGCCATTGAAAATGTGAAGTTGATTAGGGAGAGATTCAAGACAACTCAAAGTCGCCAAAAGTCTTATTCGGATGTTTGGAAGAGGGATCTCAAATTTTATGTTGGTGATTGGGTGTATGTGAAGGTGTCTTCTATGAAAGGCATTATGCGTTTTGGCAAAAAGGTCAAGTTGAGCCCCTGGTACGTTGGACCTTATGAAATTGTGGAGTTGATTGGCAATATGGCTTATAGGTTGGATTTGCCTTTGGATATGAGCTCCATTCATCAGGTATTCCACGTGTCTATGTTGAGAAAGTTGGTTGGTGACCCTAAGGCAATTACACCTTTGAAGGGTGTGACAGTTGAGAAGAATTTGACCTATGAAGAGGTGCCGGTTGAAATCTTGGATAGGCAAGTGAAGCGGTTTCGCAACAAGGAGGTAGCTTTGGAGGAACCAAGACGTAGAGAGTGCAACGTGGGAAGCGGAGTTGGACATAATGGAGCGATATCCCTATCTCTTCCAATCTACTCAAGCCTAAGGTACTAGGTTCTATCCTTTTTATGGTCCTAATTCTTTACATCTTGAGTTTCATGACATTGCATGCATACATGAGCACAAAAATGATTTAAATGATGTTTTGATATGAGTTATGAATGACTTTTAAAATGATGCATGATCCATTATGAGTTGTGGTTAAACATGTCTCTTATTTGATTGGTGTCCTTAAGCTGTGGTTTTAGCCCATTCGAGGATGAATGTTCCCAAGGGGGATATGATATAATGACTCAAAAATTTTTGAACTTCATAATGGTTGGTCAGGGTTAGTGTTAAACTCATCATGGTTGAATTTTCGTTATCATGGGTTGTATTTAAGTGGCGGCCGGATTCTAAGGGATTATTTTGGTGGAAGGTTGTAAGATCGTTTAGGCATCACAGACTTTGAAAAGCCATATCTCTTGGTACAAGATGAACTGTGTGGGCTATTATATATAAAATCGAATCTCTTTGAGTTATCTTTGCAACACAACTGTTTTCACTTGATTCGGAGTTTGAAGGAGGAAGTTATGGACTTTTCAGTGAGACTGCCTGTAGTCAGAAGTATGCTGGAAAAAGGATTCTGAATGGAGTCATAATGAGGGACCACAGATCGTTTGATGGTTCACGGTCCATGGTGTGTCCCGTGAGTTGTTCCAATGAGCTCCCTTGGAACTTGGACCAAGCCCCGGACCAAGTGGAACTATACGGACCACTTCACGGTCCGTGTGAGCCTTCACAATCCATGAAGGGCTCTCATAAAGTGATCCAGTGAGTTGGTCAAGGCTCGGGGCTAGACTTCATACCAAGTGATGCTCTATGGACCAGTACACAGACCGTGTGCAGCTACACAATCCATTAGACCCCTTGTGAGTTGATCCAGAAAGTTCCTTGAGATTTCAAGCCAAAGCCGAGATCAAGTGAGGTCTCACGGATAGGTTCACGGTCCGTAAACCTCTAGACGACCCCTGGGCAGCCTTTCGTGAGGCCCTGTTTCTATGATCCTATCCATTTCATTAATGGTTAATTCGTAATTTAGTTTAATCCTATACCGCTTTTAGCCTTTCTAAGTCTCCTAAAGCCCCTAAATCAAACCCTAATCCCCTTTTATTCATACTGACAGATGGCCCCTTTCACTGATCCAGTGTACTCTCCAGCAGGATAGAACTTAGGATTAGTATTAGGTGCTTATTTTCTGTCCAAATTGTAAGGGGAGAGTCTCCCTTGT
>JBCEWC010013009.1:0-15409 GCA_038996855.1 Solanum aculeatissimum | reverse complement strand
CTATAAATGGTAATAAATAAAAAGTATCGCTAAAATTAGTAATTATTTATTAAAAAGGATCCGCTTAAGTAATTTTTCCTAATTAAAATAACTTAAAAAAGTTTAAAATTGCTTAAAATAAGTTAAAAGTTAAAAGTAGCATTCCCCAACTTTTTATTTCTTGGCTTATAAGTCGTTATAGTTTGACCAAAAAAATTATTTTTTCATCCTAAATATTTTTTCATATTCCCAAACATACCCTTAACCTTCTCATTATTTCAAACCACCACCAAACACTCCTACGCTCTTCTCGTTGCTCTTCTCACTGCTGCTCCAAACTTGTATGTATATATATATATATATTTATTCTGTTACTATTCTTTTTATAAATAATTTATCATAGCAGAAAAATATTAATATGATAGATAATAATTATTACTCATGAACAAAATTAAAAGACATCTTAAAATTTTCATGTGATCTATCCAAATTATATATTTTAAAAATTAAAAAAAAATTGTGTATATAAATTTTACTTAAATAATAAGTTTATATTGATATTGAATTAAAATATAAATTTATTTTACTTTATTTTATTTTTTTAGACAGAAAAATCTTAAATTAATAAGTTTTTATAATGTTAACAACTTGAAGGGTATTTTAGACATTTTAATTTAAAAAATATTTAATTAACAACACTTATGTGTCAAACACATCAACGCTATAACACTTTTATCCAAACACGTAACTGCTTATTTTCAAATAAATTTTAGCACTTTTATCCAAACAGGTAACTGCTTATTTTCAAATAAATTTTATCACTTTAAAAACTATTTTTTTCAGCTAATCCAAACGGGCTGTTAGTTCTTTTTATCTTATTTATAAAAAAAACTTACCAATTGAATTGATGCCTAATAATAAGAAGGTTTAATATATATTTCGCAGTTTTACGTCTGAGTAGTAACATATGTTTTCTACTATGCTCATAAATTGGTAGAGTAATAAAAAAAATTGTTCGACTTTTTCTCATACATTTATGAAAAATAGTTTAATCGATTTAATATTCTTCTTTTTAAAAAAAGAACTTCTAACAAACATAACAGATGTACCTTAATATTGAATTACAAGTTCAATCAAATCTTATTTTTAAATACAAAACATAAATTTATGTGAAATTCATAAATTTTTAATAATAATTAAATTTTGAACGCATAAAATAAAGTATATTTAGAGCTAAAATCTTTAATTTTGAATCAAATGAATTATAAACCATGGATCCACCTCTCAACGCAACACGACTATACCATTCACTCTAGTTATAACTCCTTTCATTATTAGATGTTGAAAATTCACCAAGGTGAAACAAGCATATCAACATGTCCACAAATTTGGTCAGAGATTCAACTGCAAGAAAGCAAGGTTAAAAACATTTTCATGATTTACTGTTCAATTTGTGATTTTCAGTGAGGAGACGGAGAAATGCCATAGTGAGGAGGTGCAAAAGGTTGTTTATGGAGAGTCTAAGGAGACATAGGGATTGATCATTGATTAGACATGACATAACACATTTGTACCTTATCAAGGATACACTAAATGTGAATGTCGAGGATTAAGTTAGAAGGTAGTCAAGCATTATCTAATTTTTCTATCAATATTATTATTACTACTCCCGTGCTATATAATTCTTTGATTTGTTTGAAACCTATTATTTTCTTTGTTTCAGTTACCATTATTAATTATTTATTGTTGTATTGCTCTTTTCTCAATTATTTTCTATAATATGGATCATTTACTATTGTATTTCTTTCTTTCTTTTTTTTGGATGATTATTGTGATGCTTTACTTTAGTTGAGAGTCTATCAGAAATAATTTTTCTATGCTTAGTAGTTAGCAATAAGGTTGCATATACATCACCTTTTTCACACCTCTTACACAATTATGCCTGATATATTGTCATTATTGAGTACCTTCCTTATGTTAGACCCTCAGCTTGATGTTTCAAGTTGCTCGGGCTTGACTAGGGATTTACATGATGAACCTAGCCTAGGCCCCATGACTTCGGTCAAAGTTAAGTTTAAGTAAAAAGACCTTGGCATTGGCGTGGTTAGGACATGCAAGACAAGATGTGACTAAGGCATGACAAGGATTGAGCAAACCTAAGCCAAGGTAAGGTTGTGACGTGGTTTGATTGTGGATAAACATGTTTGAGGTTAAGTGTTGGATAAGGGCAGTGGCTTAGAAAACTGGACCACAATGGCAAGTTATGTTGGGCAGGATCGGAGCATGGCGCAGGCACATGGGTAGGCGCAAAGCTGGGCGACTAAGGCACTATTTTTGCGCTAGATTTGAAGGTTGCTCGTGTGTGCCCTGTACATGTGTGGGCAGTTACTTGTTAGCATTTTAGATGGGCTTGTAATTTCGAATTTAAATAATTTTCTATCAGTTGGGGATGCCAACTGAATTTCGTAAGCATGTGACTGCCATGTGGCTGGGTGTTGTGGCTTATTTAAAGGCATTGACATACCAGTCATAGGCAGAGTATTGGCCTGGATGAATTTTGTAATGCTAAGTATTTATTGTGTTTTCTTTGGGGCACGAGTTTAATACAAAGTTGAGACTTGTTCCTATATGTGTTTGTGTTCCTAATTTCTTAGTTATTATTGAAGTGTTGGACTAGATCAAAAGTAAAAAGAAAGAGGGATGAGTCTAAGGGTGCTAGGCTGCCTAATTGGGTCAAATCGCAAGGGTTAACCCTATTACAACTGGTATCAGAGCAAAGGTCGTTCCAACATGAATGATGGCTGGAAAAAGTAGCTACAACGAACCGCATGAGAAGGTCGCATGACTAAAAGCCATTATGGGCATGACAAACAACGATGGGGCCATGATAGATGTCTTGACACAGATTCAGGGAATCAATGCTGCAATGCAGCCCTACGTGGTACTATTGATGGCATGTTGGTCGAATTGTAAACTTTTAGTAACTCTGTGGGTGCAAAAACTAAGGGCCTTAAAAAGGAAAATAAAGATCAGAAGGTATAGGTAATTATTCTCCGCTTGGCTGTTGTAAATCTGCCCAGGAGAGGCAAAGAACATGCCAAGATCAAAATTCTTGAACCAAAATCACTTGATGATGTGTGTGGAGTGCCAAAGAACTGAAAAACTTTTGGTGGGACCTCGAGCATTATTTTGCTACTACCCACATCCCTGAAAATAATAAGTTGACCATGGGAGTTCGCTATTTTTATGGGGATGCAATTCTCTGGTGACATACTGAGTGTGTTGATGATGAAGGTGCAAATAGACCCAAGGTTGATACTTAGAAAAGTTGAGGGATGCACTTCGTGAGAAATATCTTCCAAGTAACTTATCTTGAGTTTCCAGGGACAGGCTGAAACGATTGAAGCTAGTAGGATCTATTTGAGATTATGTGAAAGAATTCTCGTCACTATTGTTGGACACTCAAAATATGTCAGATGAAGATAAGTTGGACAATTTCATTTTTGGAATGCAAGGATGGGCACAAAATGAGTTTCGCAGGTAGAAAATGCAAAGATTTGCCTAGTGTAATTGCTGTTGCAGATGTTTTGATCAATTTTTGATCAAACAGTATTACCGCTGACCCAACTCACTCTTCTAAAATGAAAAAGAAGGAAAAGGACAAGGACCGGAAGAAAGACAAATGACGGTAGGAAGAAAATAACAAAGGCAAGGAAAAAGTAGACATTGCTTCGTTTAGTTAAAACAAACAAGGTGGGTAAAAAATTTGCTGGACTTTCCAGAAACCAAGGCATCAAGCAAGAAATCTTCCAAATAGAAGAAGATTAATGCACTCCTGACTAAGAAGGAGAAACAAACAAGGGAGAAAGGACAGAAAATTATCGCATATGTTAATCAACTATATTTGATCATACTCTGTCTAGTGCTAGTTTGATAGACATAGATGAAGGAAATGCCACAAAAGATGTTACCTATGTAAGTAGACTTATCTGATGCTAATGGAACTTAATGTTTGCTAATATGAAGATTGGGGACAAAAAATGTGATCGCAATGATAGACACTAGTGTTATTCACACTTTTATAACTTCAAAGATCATCAAAGAGTATGGCCTGAAAGTGGTTGATTATCCAACAAAGATGAAGGTTATCAATTTTGTTGCATAACCAAGTTATGCCATGGTAAAAAATGTGCCTCTAAAAATTGGGCACTGATCTAGTATGGATACCTTAACAGTAATGCCACTTGATGACTTCAATGTTCTCCTGGGAATTGACTTCACGAGGAAGTTTAAAGTTCAATTCCTCATTTGGATGGTCTTATGTTTATAGGAGAGAAATTTCTCGGATTCATGAAAGGAATACACCCTTTTGATGAAGAAGGTTAGAAGAACAACTAAACCACTGCATTTCTATCGGCTATTGGTTAAGAAAGGATTGAAGAAAGGTGAACCTACATATATTGCTACTTTGGTGGAAGTGAAGGCAGATGTGCAGATTGAAGTTCATGATGATGTTGCCAAGTTTCTGAATGAATACAAGGATGTGATGCCTCCGGAACTACCAAAAGAGTTGACTCCAAGGAGAGAAATTGATCACGGGATTGAACTGATTCCTGGATCAGTACCACTAGCATGACCTCCTTATTGCATGTCTCCATTGATGTTGACTGAACTACGGAAGCAACTGTCTAAGGTTCTTATGCTAGGATGATTCAGACTTCAAAGGCTCTATTTGGTGTTCCTGTTCTGTTTCAAAAGAAGTAAGACGACAGTCTTAGAATGTGTGTTAACTTCAGGGCCTTGAATAAAGTGATAGTGAAGAACAAGTATCTAGTGTCGCTAGTTCAAGACGTATTGGATAAACTGTCTAAGACTAGTTTCTTTTCTAAGTTAGACTTAAGGTATGGCCATAGGCAAGTTCGTATAGTCGAGATGCCTTAAAGACTACTTGTGTAACTAGATATGATAGCTATGAATTCCTTGTAATGTCATTTGGGCTGACTAATGCCCCAACTACTTTCTGCAACTTAATAAATAATATTTTTTATGATTATCTTGATAACTTTATAAGTCCACTTAGATGACATAGTCATTGCTAGACTCTGACGTTAACGCTCAGCACACACCTCTACTTGGAGGTTAAAGCGGTCGTAATTAAGTATTTACCTAACAATGGTTAAGATCGTTCCCACGAGGAATATGGTAGACTCTGGATTAGCACAACTTGTAAAGTGAATCGATTACCTTACTATCTCCCAGAAAATAGAAAAATAAATATAAAGGGGGGGGGGGGTTGTACGTAAAAGTAAATTCTAAACTAAAACTGCACGTGTTTGTAATCAAGATAAAAATGAACTAGGGCTATGTGTTCCTCATGACTCCCTAACTAAGTGTTCTTGGATACTTGCGACTCTTTTCTAGTGTATAGGTGCAGGACATTAAGTTATGTTCTCCTAAACTCTTGATCCGGCGTATAGGTGAATTGCATCACATTACTTGATCGCTCTCTGTAATTTTGCTTTACTAATCCTTACTTTATCCTGGTACAACCTTACTAAATTTAGTTAGATTGATTAGTTGAGAGAAATTGATCAACTTCTGTTAATTAACTCTTTTCCTATTACTCACTTCCCTGATCAGACAAGTGATACTAGGCGAGTTCTAACGTTGGTCATCCATTAAAAAGAAGTTAAAGTGAAGAGATTAATTAATGCATTCTAACACCATCCAAGAATTTGCAAGTTATCCAATTTTGTCTTAGTTAGTTCATCATGGTTCCCATAACCCTAGTTATGGATTTAGCCACACATGCTTGGAGTATGTTTAGAAATTATGCAAGAAGAATACATAATTAAAATACTTATACACAAGAAATAGATGAACATAAATTCAACTTCTCAATGTAATTGTAAACTTGAATCAATAAAATCACAAAATAATATTCACAAACTCTCTTTGTCATTATCTTCCTGCACTAGTACCGTATATGTTGTTGTATATTGTTGTCTATCTATTAAAAAAAACCTAAAAACCTATTTATAGTGCTTGAAATACAAAGCCAAAATGAAATAAGATAACTGTATCTCGGCGTTAGTTACGAATAATTTTTATGGCTCATGTAGCAGTTCACGACTCGTGGATCCAGGTCTCATGGAATGTAGTTGTATCCTACTAGAACCTTTCATGAAACCAGTCCACGGGTCGTATAGTATTCCATGAACCATGAAGGGTTTTATCTGAGCCACTTTCAGTAACTCTTTAATTTTTGTCTTCACTTCACAATTGCATTCTACGACTCATATTATGGTCTATGACTCGTGGTCCTCTCTTGTAGAATGTGACTCACCTTTCACCCATTTACTGGAACATCAAACAATATCTCCTCTACGACTCGTGGAATGATCCACGACCCGTAGAGGGTCTCGTAAACTGCCAAAAACTTTGTAATTTTGCACTTCAAGCCCAAAATCAAGCCAACACTAAAATTCTGCAAAATAAACATAAACAAACATCAAATCTACTAACATCACTTTAAGAACGCAAAAAATCTCAAGTTTTAAGCATTAAAAGTGTTGTATTTTGGTAGCACATCAGTCATATGTAGTAGGACTCTAGAAGATCATTTTTTTGCATTTGATGAAGGTGTTGCAACGACTTAGAGAGTACCAACTCTATGTCAAGATGGAAAATGTGAATTTGTTAGTCGCGAAATCAAATTTTTGGGTCATTTGGTGAGAAAAACCAAGTGTGCATGAACCCTAAGAAAGTGCAAGCAATAGTAGAGTAGCAAACACCCAATGGGGTTAAGAAACTGAGATCATTCTTAGGGCTTACAAATTATTATAAAAAATTCATTGTAGGCTATTCGAAAAAAGATGCTCCATTGATAGATTTGTTTAAGAAGAAAGTGAAATGAGCTTGGTCAGATGGAAGGAAGAATGCTTTTAACTCATTAAAGAAAGACATTACCTTTGAACCAATATTGTAGTTGCCTGACTTTAATCAACCACTCAAACTCTACACGGATGCCTCTAATTATGTTGTTAGGGGTGTGTTAGTACAAAATGAACACCCAGTTGCTTTTGAAGGAAGTAAGTTGAGTCCTACAGAACAAAGGTATTCTGCTCATGAAAAGAAGATGGTGATAGTACTTCATTGTCTTCAAATGTGGAGGGTGAATCTCCTACGAACAAAATTTGTTGTCAAGACAAAAAATATGGCTAATACCTACTTCAAAACTCAATAGAAATTGAGTTTGATCCAGGAAAGATGACAAGAGATATTGGTAGAATATGGCTTTGTATGGATACATAAGCCAGGAAAGCAAAATCAAGTGGCTGATGCATTAAGTCACAAAGAGATATTTGTTGTTGTTTATGCAGTTACTAGACTTGAATCTGATTTCCTTGATAATTAAGTTTAATGTAGCATATGATTCATTATATATGCCAAGTTAATTGATCAAGCTAAAGAGGGCACATTTAGACAATATTGGATCGAGGACGGTCTATTTTATTTCAAGGGGGGAGGGGAGAATCGTAGTACCTCAAGGTGATGGGTTGCGAAGAAAACTCCTAAAAACACATGATATTATTTATGCTAGACATTCGAGTGTTGAAATGATGATGGTGTTGTTGTCCTAAAGTTATTTCTGGCCAAAACTTGAAGATGAAATTGAAGCCTATATAAAATCATGTCTAGTATGTCAAATGGACAAGATTGAATGGAAGAAAGAAGCTAGTTTACTACAACCTCTACCCATTATGGAGCGTCTATGAGCTTCTGTTTCAATGAACTTCATTAGTGTATTTTCAAAAGTAGATGGAAAAACTTTAATCATGATTGTGGTTGATAGGTTATCAAAATACGATATCTTTATTGTTGTCCCTACTTTATGTTCTTTTGAAATAGTTATTGAGTTATTCTATAAACATGTTGTAAAAAAATTTGGTGTTCTATTGGATATTGTTAGTGATCGTGATACTAGATTCATTGGCCAATTTTGGACTGCTTTATTCAATATGATGGGAACTGATTTTAAAATCTCAATGGTAAACCACCCATAAACTGATGGACAGACAGAAAGAATCAATCATTTTCTTGAGGAATATCTCAGACACTATGTGATTGCGAACCAGATGAACTGGGTTGACTTATTGGATAGTGCACAGTTTTGCTATAACTTGCATAGGTATTCGACAACAGAGAAGAGTATGTTTGAGTTGGTGTTGGGCATGTAGTCTAACACACTATTGGAAGTCGCTAGATCTAATTCACAAGGGAAATGTCATGTTTCTTACAAGTATGTACAAGACAAGTAGAAAATGCTAGATAAAGCCCAAGACAGCTTGAGGAAGGCAGCAAAATAAATGAAAAAATATGCTGATAGAAATCGGTATGCTCTAGAATTTCAAATTGGAGACAAGGTGTTGTTGAAATTGACCTCCACAAATATGAAAGAAAATCAGTGGCCATATAATTCATCGTTTGCTAATTGCAACATATAATGGACCTTTCAAAATGGCAGAAAAAATAGGTGAAGTTTCTTATCAGTTGAATTTGTCGGAAAGACTAAAGATTCACCCCACATTTCATGCGAGTTATCTGAAGCCTTTTCATGAAGATGTTGAGAATCCAACAAGGTCAGAAACTAGACGTGCTTCTCTTGTTGTGTGGACACAGTTCGAAGACCAGATTAAGAAGATTCTTGATCATAGGACCTTGGGGCATAACAAGATGAATAGGTGAATAAAATTCCTGATTCATTGGAAAGGGAAGCAGACATGTGATGTAACTTGGGAGAAAGGATTATCATTGTGGCAGTTCGAGGAACAAATTAAAGCATACCTAGATTTCATAGTCATTGTTGAAACATTGGACTAGATCAAAAGTGAAAAGAAAGAGGGTTGAGTCTACGGGTGTTAGGTTGCCTAATTATGTTAGATCTCAAGGGTTTGACCCCATTACACCTTATATGCACAATGTTCTATTTTTTAAACGTGTGCTACTAATTACTCCCTCTATCACATTTGATGTGACATTTTTTTTATTTTTAATCTATTCTAAAAAGAATATCACCTTACTATAACTAAAAATAATTTAATTTTTAAATACTCTTTTTACCATTAATGAACTGATTTACAATCACAAAAATATCTAAGGATTATTTTGGACTACAAATTTCAAAAGGTTTTCCTATTTAAAACATAATATCAAATCAAACGGCGGCTCATAAATTAGGATGAAAAAAGTCTATTTTTTCTTTTTGAATTTCATAAAAGAAAATCAAAACATCCACTAACTTGTTACGCGAGGTTTGCTTAAATGCAAATTAATTTATGGTAAGTTTTTTTTTTAAATTTCCTCTAAGCAAACAAAAAACTGCAAAAAATAATATTTGATGTTATGCTCAATAAAAAAACCTAAAAAAAAAAAAAGCCACATGAAATGGTGTTGAATGTTATATCCAAAGTTTTTCCCACTTGTTGGCATTTGGATGGTGGAGCAAAAATCAAAATATTAAGACAATGGAACGGCACAGTCGTTGATGACCGATAAGTCACGATCAAGTCCAGGGTGCGACTGTTTGCTTGTTTCCTGGATTTATTACTCACATATCCCAATTTTATGCTATAAATTAAGCGAGTTTGATTAATAGTATTTTGTATCATTTTATAAGAATTTACCATTTATATAATATTTTATAAATTTTGATATTTACTTATAATTTCAAATTGTTTAATCTATCTTTACTTTATAAAAAAAAAATACAATATATAAATATGGTTTTTAGTCTGAATTTAATTAATATTTTATAATATTTAATTTTAATTGTGCACAAATAAATATTTAAATTTATGTAAAATTAAATAAATAAAAACATACTCTATTATTATCACATAAGATAGATATTGTCTTTTTATAACTTTATACAAATTTAAACACCTGATCATAGTTGAAATCTAAAGAACACATGGATATGTTGTCTTTAAAAATGAAAAATACAAAAAAAAAAAAAGGATTATTATGTTATGATAAATTCATACCTCACTCTGGCAAATGCTAATAATGCATCAGCATGCCATTTCATTAGCAACGGGCAACAGCTGTGGAGTTCTCTCTCTCTTCTTTGTATAAAACAAAACTATAAATAAATTGTAACCCCTTCAATGGATATTATCCTTGGATTTTCCATCAAACCAAAACCCTCCATTTTCTCTCTCACACAACTCTTCTTCTTAGCTCCATAAATAGTGTGACTGAGTTTTTGTTTCTAAATCCCAAGTGGGGTTTGGCTTTCTTGTCCCTTTTTCATAAACACTCGTTTTCTCTACTGTATAAAACACCAAAAAAAATAAATAAAGCTTTGTTTCTTATTAGTTCGATTTGATGTATTCTTGTCAATATCGATTGGCGCTTATAGAAAGTTCGTAAAGAAGGAAAATTCAATTATGGCTTTCTCAATGTCTTTTTGTTCTCTTGATCCGGATTTCGATTTGAGAAACCCAAATTTGTCCTTGTTCTTTATTACTTTTGGAAACTAAATACTGTGAGCGGTTTCTTTCTCTCTCTTTTTCAGAGTGAAATGGGATCCGCTGCAATGTCTATTGACGAGGTTGTGGAGGAACTGATGAAACTTAACAAATCTCTACCAATACGGCCAAGCATTGATGAAGTTGAAGCAGCAAAAGTTTTAATTATGAACGTCGACAAGGAGGAACAAATGAAGTTAGAGACCATTGCGCGACAAAACAAACGGAAAGATGTTCCGGAAGAGCTATTCAAAATATTGCAAGACATGCAAAGGAATTTAGTTTATTTTCATAGTAAAGAACAGAAGAGAGAGGCATTAAAATTGTTAGATGTTGAAAATGTTCATAACCTGTTCGATGAATTGATTCAAAGAGCTTCGAAATGCTTGTCATCGAATCCTCAAGCTAATACATCTTCAGCTTCTTCAAGGAATTCCAGTACTTTGTCTTTGGCAAATTCATCTTCCTTCAACGGTAGCAGTTTCAATTCTCCGGCAACTACAACGACGAGCTTTTATAGTGAGAAAGAGCCTGTTAAAGTGCCTGAACTGGTTACCAGAGACGATAGTTACTTGAAGAAGGGGACAACCACGTTTCAAATGGATGGAATCAGTGTTGGGCTTCGATCTGGGAACGCTTCTTCTGCGCCCCAGATTGTCGATACCACTTTGAAGCCCAGTACTGGTAAGTTAAATCTATTTCCTGCGACATATTGCTTCTAATCAGTGTTGTTTTTATACTTTGTTAGCTTAACATCAGAACTTTCGTTGCCTATAATGTGAAAATTATTAGTTTGATCCATTAGCGATTTATCTATAGGTCAAGATGGTGAAAAAATGAGCTTGATAAAGCTTGCTAGTTTGATAGAAGTTTCAGCGAAAAAAGGAACAAAGGAGCTAATTCTCCGAAGAAGACTGTCAGATCAATTAGAATGGATTCCAGATTCTCTTGGGAAGCTATCGAATTTGGTGACTTTGGATTTGTCTGAGAATAGAATTGCTGTGCTGCCAACTACTATTGGGGGTCTTTCATCATTGCAAAAGCTAGATTTGCATGGAAATAGAATTGTTGAACTTCCCGATTCAGTAGGAGATCTGCTTAACTTGGTCTATCTTGATCTAAATGGTAATAACCTGAAGACATTGCCTTTGACTCTAGCAAGGTTAACTCGCCTCGAGGAAGTCGATCTGAGCTCTAACATGTTATCTGTTCTCCCCGAGACAGTGGGATCCCTTGTCAGTCTCAAAAAACTGATTGTCGAGACTAACGAGCTAGAGGAACTTCCTCATACTACTGGTCAATGTACTTCGCTCAAAGAGCTTCGTGCTGACTATAACCGTCTTAAAGCCCTTCCTGAAGCCTTGGGACGGATGGGTTCTTTGGAGATTTTATCTGTGCGGTACAATAACATCAGGCAACTGCCTACAACTATGGCATCCTTAACAAGTTTGAAAGAGCTCAATGTTAGTTTCAATGAGCTTGAGTCAGTGCCTGAGAGCTTGTGTTTTGCCACCACACTCGTAAAGCTGAACATTAGCAACAATTTTGCCGACCTGCAATCACTCCCTAGGTCCATTGGAAACCTTGAGATGCTTGAGGAGCTGGATATGAGTAACAACCAGATACGAATTCTTCCAGATTCATTTAGGATGCTTTCACATTTACGTGTACTAAAGACGGAAGGAAATCCTCTCGAAGTGCCACCAGGAAACATTGTTGAGATGGGAGCACAGGTGTGTTTGAATTTTGTTTTACTACACTATTATTATGCTTTCTGAATTTTAATTACTAGTGTTATTTGAACTAATCAGTTAGTTTTAATAGATGGCTCACGAATGTTAATTTTGCTCATCAGGCTGTTGTGCAGCATATGTCTGATCTTGTTGAAAAGAGGGATGTGAAGCCACAGCCAGTTAAGCAGAAGAAATCATGGGCTCAGATATGCTGCTTTTCAAGATCCAACAAACGTAAGCGCAATGGTATAAACTATGTCGTCCAAGTGTGACACACTGCTGCTTCAATAAAAACTTTAGACCCTATATTTATCTGGTAAGTTTGTTCTCCTTACTACTATCTATTTAATACTACCGCTGCTTTCAGCTATAGTCGTGTCACATATTTGACATTTTATAAAAACAATTAAAAAAAGAACTGGTGATTTGCTTTCTGAGATCCAGTATTCATGGCACTGATCTAGCAGACTGCTTGGATAGTTCTTAATTCTTACACATTTCTTGTCCTTTGATTACCTGAGTTAATAAATGTATGTGGTGCACGAGACTTGTTTGCTGCATTAATTACAATAATAAAAATGTTGGGTTGTAAGGGAATGCATCACATGCTTTTGTTATCCCTTGAACAGTGAAATTGAGCTGTGATTGTGCTGGAAGAGGAGCTCTGCCATTCTTCTTGAATTCCAACACTGATCAGTATTTTTTTGGGTGTTCCAGATATGGCTCTGACCCTCATCCTTAATTACCACATGTTTCTTTTACCTGTTGATTTTATTTTTCATCCTCATTATTGTAAGTATGTTGTTATTGTCATTATTATGGTTATTCATCATTCTGTTTCAGCCTAATTAACTCTCATTATCCTTTCGGGATTTAGTAGAAATTGTTGACTCGGAATCTCACAATATTTGGAAGATAAAAAGTGTTGATAAAAAATTGAAAGCCATTTTTTGTTTCTATCCAAATATGCAAAAATCAATTATCTTCCTAAGAACATCAGCGAATTCGTGTTGAAGTTAAAACCGATCGGGGAATCGGGATGAATTTTCTAATATTTAATCCTAAATTATTGTTCGTGTGAGTACTTAACGTTCAAAAAAGGCTGGCAATTTTGGTTTACTCCATTTGTGGTGCTGTGGTGATGGAAAAGATCCTTTGTTAGGCAAATGTCATTATATTGGTTAACAACTTGCTATAATTGCTTAAAGAAAGAGATTAAACTAATTCAACTTTTTACCATAGGCTTTTTCAGAGCAACATATAAAGCAACTAAACAAAGACGAAAACCATGGGACGAAAGGGGGTTCCTAATAATAAATTTGTTGACATCAGCAGGCACAATATCCTATAAAATTTGCATTAATAACTTAGAATTAATCTAGTGGTATGAATGAAAATTTCTATAGAACTTGTCAAAGCTCCCCACATTAGCCTGTAAGGACGAAATGTGATTGATGGACAAGTAAAAAGTAGTATGAATTTGATATGTAACGCTCTCGAATCTCCATCGACAAATCCCCTGGTGATGGTGAGCTGCCAAGACACCACTAAATGATGTAGAAAATTTTGACATGACTAAAAATATTTCTATGTAGGGGTAGTATTTTCGTGTGAAGATGAATATATATAGATATAGAAAGAATCAACAGAGTACCAAACGCCAATCCTACCAACTTTTGTTTCCATATGAAGTACACTGTCTAGGTGGATCCCAACTCTTAATATGTGTACTAGCTAAAGGGAAAGGCAATCTAAAGAAGTACACATATGTAGAGTTGATAATTATCCACCTGTAGATTAAGAAAGGTAATGTAATTTAATTACTTAGACCACTAGAGCTAGAAACTATGTGAGGAGGATTCATCTAGGCAAGGCTCCGGCTGAATCAAGCAATTTGCTCGAGGAATTGTGATGTGATCTATACAAGGCAGATTCGTTCATTTTGGCTCCAGAAGATAATACAAACTATTTTTGTTTTATATTATTTGGTCCATGTTGACTTGACATATGTATTTTACTAAATTAATCTCATTAGTATTATGAAACTCTAAATTTGACTATTACTATTTTATATGGTTATTTAATACTAAGGGTAGTATAAAAAAGATAAAACTCTATTGATTTGCTAATAAACAAGTAAATTGAAATATGTAAAGGATAAAGTAAAATGAAACGGAATGAGTGTAAAATTGCATCAATATTAAATGGAGTGAATTTAGTAAAAGGATATCAAATTAAATTCTAAACACTTTGAGTTTCCTACTCTAGAATTATGGCTCCAGACCTTTTCAAGAAAAACAATGATCCTAAACAAAGAAAGAATGGGATATTCAATGATCAATTTTTTCTCTCTGCCTCGTAGAATATGATCATGTCGATGCACAACAGAACCACTCCTGAATAAAAGCAGAAAGCTAAACCAATCTTACAACTTACAAGCGATTGAATGCATAGATGGCCATAGACTAGAACCCCCGTTGGATTCCATAGTCCTCTTTTGTCAATCTTGGAACCACTCAGTAATAGTCAAGTTGTTGGGAAAACAAATTAGCCCATAGTTATTTGAAAAAGGGAAAAGGGTCAAAAATACTCTTGGACTATTTGAAAAGGTTCAAATATATCCCTCATCCATCTATTGGGTTAAAAATACCCCTCAGTCTATCTTTTTGGTCCATTTTTACCCTTAAATTAACAACCTTTTATTTTTTAATTATTATTTATTACGTGACATTTTTTGATTGGATAAAATAAATTTCAGCCCATTAAATTTTCTCCTACCCGCTCCGACCCATATTCATAGCCCATGACCCAAACCCAATTAAAAGACCCATTACAAGTAAACATTCTTGATCGACCTCTCTTCCTCCTTTAACCCTAATGCTTCACTTCTTTTCCCCTCTTTTCTAATTTACTAATTTCAAGATTAGTTTCAAACCAAAGGGTAAGATTTTTAGTGCAATACTATATTGAAGTTGAAGGATTCAAGTTAGAGTATTGATTTTGAAAGACTTCTCTCCATCAAGTAAGTCGTTTTTTTTTTCTATTTTGCATGACTACGAATTTATGTTGGAAAACCATATGCGCAGCAGAAGCATATAAGAATCGTACTGCTTACATGAATAATAGATAACACATACGTTTATGCTAGAACATATTAATCATGCT
>JBCEWC010013008.1:0-15409 GCA_038996855.1 Solanum aculeatissimum | reverse complement strand
AAGGTAACTTGACCATGAGAGTCAGGACAGGGGATGTTGTTTCAATAAAAGCAGTGGGAGTTACCAGTTATTAGTTATCGGTTTTCAATTTTCAAATAAAAGTAATTTGAATTTAAACAAAGTTTAGTAGCACGATGTTGACATGATGACAAAGTTTAATATAACGTAAACGAATAAATCATGCACATATTAAATTAAGAAATGTCTACAAGTTAAAGAATAAACAGATGTCACAAGGTGATTATATATATTTCTTGATTTCAAGTTTAGCTAAGAGACTAATAATTCATACAGTTTGACTTTATTTGTTTGCGCTTTTGTATCTTAGACCATAAAGTGTATATTTTTTTAATTAAAATTTAAATATTTATTTTGCTTGAATATATTTTGATTATTAAAATTAGAGTTGTCAAAATGGATCAACTCAGCCCCATCCATATGTCTCATGAAGAAATTTGATGAGTCAGGACAGATTGTCCCTTCATTCGGAATGACCTTGAAATGGTCAATACAATCTAACCCTAGAAAGGTCACAGGTTGGGCGGGCTAACCCCTTTTTAAAAAAAAAATTAATAATTCATTTTTCAATCTAAACTCAAACTTAAAATATAGTCAATTCATTAAATTTTTATGTCAACAAAATTATATGAAAGTATATAATAATTACAATCATAACATACATTTGTATGTATGGCTAGTCATTCTTCTAATTACAATCCATATTTGAAATATATAACATTAAAAAAAAATCTTTAAATCAAATATGACAAACAATAATGTTATTTCAATTAAATAAATTTTTGGCTCATAGGCTAACCCTGGCCCGTTCCCATCAAGCCTCAAAGACCTATTTGGCCTAGACTTATAAGCCCTCATATTAAATGGGCTTGAAAAATTTAATCCAATCCTATCCCAATAACGGGTGTTAATGGCTTGTAATAGCGATGAAGATAGTGGTTGACGTGATAGTGGTTGTCTATAGTGGTAATGGTGGTTGTGATGATGATGTTAATCGATGTTAGTAGTTGATATTGTTGTTGTTGTTGATAGCCGAAGAATATGTGGTGACTAACGATGTTAATGATAGTTGACGTCTACGCTAGCTATGATGGTGAAAGTAGTTGGGTAATAGGGATAGGTTGAGGTGGTGATAGTGGCTAGTACTGCATGGTAGTGAAGGTCATGGTGGCAGCGATAAAATGAATATAATTACAAAGATGGAGGTGGTAGATGATGACATAGTTGGTTAGTGGTAGTGTTTGGGCACAATTATGATAGTAATAGTTCGTAACAATGCTAGTTGTAATGGTTGATAATAGGGATTGGGCAAAGTAGTAGTAGTAGTAGTAGTGAATGTGACACTGATGGTAACAATGGTTGTGGTGGCAGTTGATATAGTTATAATTATGGATATGATAGGAGATGACAGGGGTGGTTCATACTATTGGTGGTGGCCGGTGGTTAGCAATTGTGGTGTCACGCCCTAAGCCTACATTCTGAACGTGGTCGACACTCAAAAATCATTATTGGTCTCAAGCGAACTCTTGGTTTGGCTAACTACTTCAATAAAGACCAAGTATACATAAGGAAGCATCATAAAGTGAACCTAAGCAAATCCTTGGTCTGAACTGACTACTCCAATAAAGACTAAGTATACATAAGGAAGCATCATAAAGTGAACCTTTAGAACATTTAAGTGAATCTCATACCATAGTATGAAAATAGCTCTTGATAAATAGTAATAATGTTTAAGGCTTTCAAATAATTAGAATGTACTAACTCACTATCTTTCACTATTTATGTAGCCTCTACTAACTAAAGAAGGTGTCACAATAGATCCACGACTATCTGACTATAAAGTAGATAAACTAAACTAACTAACTGGAGCCCTCTGAAAGCGATGAGGTCTCACCAACTGCTGATGAAAAAATGTTTTACTGAATATTTGTTGTCATGTGTACCTAAATTTGCATCATAAAATGATGCAACGTCAAATGACATCAATACATGAAATGTACGGTATGTAATAAATCTAGATAAATAATAATTGGATTGAATACTCATGCTGAAAGAAATACAAAAAATAACTTAATTGAAAGTAAAACATGAATGTACTAAACACATTAAAACTTCACAACCGAGATATGCAATGTTATCAAATACTAAAATAATATACTTTTATTTTTCTTAGAGAATTTCTCTAACCAACAAACATGACTATGAGCCTTGTGATGATACAATATCTTGCCCATGTTGCCAGAGTCATCTCATACCTTGCCAGAGTAAGGGACGAGCTTAATTATACATCCATTTACTGGGCCTTCTCAGAGGCACGTGAGGAATTGACAGTGTTGCGGTATGATCCTATCCTACACTGACTATATAGTTTATAGGGTTAGAGTTATCTAAACTATTACCCAAATTAATTTTCAATACTACTCCCAAAATAGTACAATAATACTCATCTAGCATATGTTCGAAATGATACTCGAAAAATCCTCTTAAGAGAAAAACTGATCTTTTCTTTACTTGACTGATTAAATTGCTTTGTGAAAACCATTCATGCTCTTCTCAAACAATACCTCTTTTCTCAATGCAAAACTATACATTTGGAACCATTTATGTTTCTTTAAAATTATTCTCGATATAAATGTAAAATACCTCAACTCACTTTAAACTCTGAAAATCATGCATAATGGGTAGTAATATAAAGTACTTTAACTGATGACTGAATATCTCTTCTAAAATATGATATGCTATGCTTTCTTTTAGAAATAACATATTCTTTTCATGATCACGTAGTGCACTTGGAACATACAAGTTCCCTTAAAACTCTTCTTTTACTAATAGCTTTGAAATACTTTTACTTTGACCAAAAGTAATGCATAATATATAGCAATGTAAATCATTCAACTCAACTCTAGTTCATGTGAAAAGTAAACATGAACAACAATCAAGAACTCAAATAATATCAGGAATTATAAATTCAACGTTAAATATTCGAATATAGTAATAAAGGATAACAAAAACTTGAATTTCAAGAAATATTGGATTAAAACCCTCAGTTAAATTCTTACAGACTAAAATTAGATGTAGGGCATGAGGATGAACTTAGTCCAACACTCTAAATATTCTTACATAGTTGGAAGAACTAGATTCTTGAAAAACTTTGAAGAAGCTTCTTGAAAACCTTAGTTTTTCTCCTCTTGAAAATCTTGTTCTAAGTCTTCAGAATGTTTGTGAGTGTAATGAGGTTGAATGGTGATGTTTAGAGACTTAATTAGATTTAAAATCGTCAAGTTTAAGCTTAAAAGGGGTGAAAAGAGACTAAAATAATCCTTCTTGTAGCACTGCCAAGGTTGTCTACGGGACCATCTACGTCAGTAGAAGCTTCTACGGGCCGAAGAAGCCCACCTGTAGAAATCGGGGTAAATTTTGAGGTTTTAAAACTCATTATATAGGCCAAAACTACGATATGTAGAAACGTCTACGACTCGTAGTTGGGTCCATAGGGATTGAGACACAAAGTTTGACTTGATGGATTTGTTCCACGAGCTGACAGTACAGGTCCGTAGACCAATCTACGGTCCACAAGTCAGGGTTGTAGAATCTATCTTCAGAAAACTCTGCTCTGGTAGTATGTAGTATAACTTTTTATTTCGAACTCAAAATGAGGCAAACTTGGTGACTTGGAAAGAGGATTTAAAGACCTTTAATTTAATAGGTGATGGGACTACCTAATTCTTTATGTGCTGAGATTTATGGTCATTTAAAATTGACCCTTGTCTAATGTGAAAAACTTAATCGATGAGGAAGTTTTGAACTCGACTAAGTACTAGAAGTCTCTTATGACCCTAAACTACTTCTAATACACTTTTTACATATAGGAACGAACCTTAGCAAGTAAGTAATCATTAGGTTCAAGCTTATGTACTAACAACGAAAATATTTGGATTATAAGAATAGAGTTGTGTGTTGTTACAGGTGGCGGTGATTAGTGATGGTTGGCGATAGTAATGGCGGTGGTGGTTGTGATGGTAAATAGAGCCAAAGCTAATATTTTAAATTTATGAATTCTGAATTTTATTATGACGATTTTAAGAGATAATAACTGAATTCAAAATTTAATAGTTATACATATTTAATAATTTTATAAATATAAATACACTGTTTGTGCAAAATTCGGTCTAATATTGAAAAACTTATTTATTTGTTATTCCAATCTAAAGCTCAAAAAGCATTAAAATGGGTTTACTAATCACTAAATTCTCTAACGCAAACAAAAAAGGATTGAATAGAATAAGACAGTCAAAATTATTGATCTCAAGAATATTTTGAAAAGGTACTCAAGGCCCTAGACTTAAACATGGGATGTTTTGGGTTTTTTAAAAATAAAAATAAATAAATAAATAAACATGGCTGGGAATTTTCTTATCTATGAAGTGTGGGCCATTCGTTTCTTAACTTTATTACTCAGAAAGGATTTTGGGCCCATCTAACAAGCCTCGTGGGCCGGAGAAATTCCCAAAAAAAAAAAAAACAGTTCGAATACATTAATTTAGTAATTTGGATGTATTAGTTTAATTTTAAATATAAAAATTAGGATTTTTCAGTATTAATAAGTAATATTTAAAACATGATACATAAAGATAATTTAAAAATTAGAATTAATATATCCAAATGAAAATAAGAATTTTCTGAAAATAGATAGAAATAATGAAAAATATGAATGGCATAGGAGTGTAGTTAGATAATTATTCTTATTTTTTTTATGGGATCGTGATTGGTGGGGAATCGTTTGCATTTTCCATGAAAAAGTAAATTGAGACAAAAAAATCCAGTGATAAAATGAGAGTGGTCAAGAGGAGAACTAATCTTTCTTTAATTAATTAATATAAAATAATTACTTGAGCAAACTTTGTAATGGACCATTACCATAATAAGTAAAAGGGAAATTCAATCACAAATTAATAAGATTATCTACTACAATATTATAAGTGAGAATAGCAGACACGTTTCGGTTGATGTGTCTATTTTAGCTACTTGCTTAAGCAGACAATTATCGATTAACGTGTCTGCTTAAGTTGCTTGATTTTATTATATTATTTCTTTAGTTACTTCAATTATATTTTATAATATTACCCTTAATAAATTATTTTTTCAGTTATTTTAACTATGACTATACTATATCATCTAAATCAATTATTTTAAATCATGTAAATATTAAAATTATGATAAAATAAATACAAAATGATAAATTAGATCTTATATATGAGTAGTGGATAAGCAGACACGTCTTGGCTTTAGCTGCTTGCTTAAGCAGGCAACTGCCGATTGACGTGTCTGCTTGAGCTGCTTGATTTTACTATATTATTTCTTCAGCTACTTTAACTATGCTTTGTAATATTACCCTTACTAAATTATTTTTTCACTACTATATTATAAGTGAGAATAGCAGGCACGTCTCAGTTAAGCAGACAACTGCCGATTGATGTGTCTGCTTGAGCTGCTTGATTTTATTATATTATTTCTTTAGCTACTTCAATTATATTTTATAATATTACCCTTAATAAATTATTTTTATATAGTCAAAATATTGAGCCCGTGTATAGCACTGGCTATCCACTACTCCCTCCGTCCAACTTTACTTGGCCCCTATTGACTTGACACAGGGATTAAGAAGTAGTAAACGATAGGGGTAATTTTACTAAATCACCCTTTGAATATAATTAATACAATGTATTGAAAAATATAATAGGGAAATAACTATAGTTAATGACAAGGATAAATTAGGAACTAAGTGTAAAATTATCTCTTGATTTTATAAACTGGACAATTATTGTTGGACATCCTAAAATAGTATAGGGACCAAGTAAAGAAAGACGGAGGGAGTAGTATATTACTAAATATATATATGTACTTTTTCTTAGTTATCAAACATAACAAGATTTTATATTTATAGTAATTAAATCTAAAGAAAAGGCCAATATGTGCAGGCTCGAGTTCATGACTTTTTTAATAATTGACTAAATCGATTGAGTTGAACTGTATCAAATTATATTTTTAGGTTTCTTTTAATAAAATTGTAGTTTTTAAATATAAATTTATAATCATGTTGCACAATTAGATAAATTTTTAATTTTAAAATATTGAATCGTACCAAATAAATTTATATATGAAGAATAATATTTTGTGTATCAAGTTAAAAATAAGGAATAATTTTATAGACCTTCCCTCAGGTTTCGCTCTATAATACTTGCCTCCCTTGTGGTTTATGATATTATATGGCTCCCTTCTTTTGATTTTTTTTCAACAATTATTTTATTAAGTTACTATTAGGGTGTGTTTGGTATGGAGGAAAATGTTTTCCATGGAAAACAAGTTGATTTCTAACTCATTTTCTCATGTTTGGTTGGTGAGTGAAAAATATTTTCTGGATTTTTTTTCTATTGTTTGGTTATTGAATGAAAATATTTTTTAGAAAAAAAATTTCTATTTTGTCACGCCCCGGGAGGGTACCCTTAGCGTGGCCGGCACTTGAAGAACCATTGTTGATTCCCAAGAGAACCATCTGGTCTCATCGTCACCTCATGCTCGACAACGAAAAAATACTTCGGAAAAGACATCAGATAAGTAAAACTTTTATAAAATAATTTCTAATGGTCAAGTTTGGAAAATAAAAACAATCAACTCTCTCTACTCAGTGTCTATGAAGCCTCTATCTCTAAACATCTTGATGGTACCATGACAGACCATGACTACCCAAATAAAATAAATGCTACTCAATAAAGATACAAAGAAGCGCTCCTCCGAAAGCAAGGAGGCTCACCAAGTCTGAAACGAGGACTAGTCTTCAACGATGTGCCTGTTAATGACCTCTAATACCTGCCTCTGCATCATAACACGATGCAGTCCAAATGGACATTAGTACATTGAATATACTGGTGTGTAAGATGGCTAGAAAAGAAAGGACATTATCAAATATACTCAACTCAGTAAATCATGCAAATTTAAGAATAAAGTCATGTTTTGAAAGTAAACTCAATAATATGCAGCTCACACCAAATCATTCAATTTATATAGTAAAACTATGCTCCTAAAAGAAACTCTAGCATGAAACTCAGTCAAATCAATTATGCAAAAATTAGGGAGTTTCTCAAACTGGTAAAATCCCACCACCTTTGATTAGTGATGCACAACGAAAGTGATGTCATTGCTCGCCCGTCCATTACTTGTCAAGGTAAGGACGTCAATTTTACATCATGGATCTATCATTCCCGTCCATCATTTTGGGACAGGTTGCCAGAGTTAACTATACAACTATCCTATGCAGGCAACGCAGTTCTGGAGCTTTAAGTCATCAATTACTCTACCCAACTCGGTGCTCAATACTACTCCCAAAACGTCTTAAAACATCATCAGCATCTTCCATCGATAAAATATATTTTAAAAATATGTTTACATCGTCATTAAAATACTTCCTCAAAATCATTTATGTTAAATGCTTAGTTTCACCAAAATTAATTAAACATACATCATCTCATCAAGACTCTTCCTCAAAACATTATTTATACTCAAAAACTAATATTCATGTAGACTCAATAAAATATGCTCAAAAACTATTTTTGTTAAATATGCTCAATATGACCAACAATCTCAGTTCAAAATAATACATAAAATTAAATAAAATCTTTAATTACGGTTCATGTAAATGAAGACACGAACATGCATCCAATCAAATACTCAACTTCAAGAACATCATCAACACATTTTTGTATATAGGAAACTCATTAAAACAATAGAAAACTCAGAAGTTTAAATTAATAATTTAGGGTAAAACTCCGCTTGAACTTAATTTCAAAAAAATCAACATGTGGGGTGCATGGATGAACTCAATCCAATGGTATGAGTAGCCTTACATACCTGAAAATTTAGATTTTTGAAGAACTTTGAAGGACACACTTGATTCTTTTGAAACCGTAGATTTTTCCTTCTTGGAACCTTGTTTAAAGTCTTGGACTAGATTTTTGAGCGTAAATAGATTGATTAATTGTGTTTAGGGGCTTATATAAGTGTAAAAATATCGAGTTTAGGCTTTAAAAGGGTGGAAAAAGATAAAAATAATATTTCTTAAAAAGCTGTCAAAGTCATCCACGGGCCCATCTACGACCCGTAGAAGATTTCATGACCTATAGGAACTCGTCCGTAAACTTTTTGATAAATTTTGAAGTTACTGGATCGATCCACGAGCCTAATCTACGACCCGTAGAAGTTTCTATAACCCTTAGATGAATTCGTAAAGTCTAGGGCTCAAAATTGATTTTTCAGAATTTTTTTCACGAGTGAACAGTACGGGTTGTACTTTACTCCACGACCTGTAATAGGTTTCGTATGTCCAACTCTACTCTGGCAGTCTTCAGTAAAATGGTCATAATTTTTGACTCTGAACTCCAAATGAGGTGAAATTAGTTGTGTTGGAAAGTTAATTCAAAGAGATTCCATTTGGTAGGTCATGAGACATCTAATTCTATGTATGCTAAGAGTTGTGGTCATTTAAAGTTCACCCTTACATAATCTAATGCGAAAAACTCAATCATTAAAATGTTTTAAACTCGACTAAATACTAGGGGTATTTCATGAACCTAATCCACTTCTAATACTCTTCAAACATATAGGAAAGAGCCTTAAAATATAGGTACATGTAAGGCATCAATAGGTTCAAACCTATATACTTTTGACAAAAAAATTCAGATTATATGAATAGAGTTGTGGGGTATTAATTACAATATCTCTCCCTTGAGATTATTCGTCCTCGAATGATGAGTGAACCAAGGATGAATTTGAGGCATGAATAACAATAGAGACTCTATCAAATCAATGAATCACTATCAACCAAATTTGGATAGTCACAGATCAAACTCAGAATAGACAAATCAAGTCAGATCAAGAATAGAGATATTACCTTAGAAATTCTCACCATCAGGCATGAATAGAATATCAGAACTCAATCAACTCAAATCATTTAAACATTTCGACAATTAGTCACTAGTACTTAAGAAGAAAGTCATCAACTCCAATTCGAGAAAGAGACCATCGCAACATTGAAGACTCTATGGATAACTCTCAAGCTTAGAACCTCATCTCAACTATGCTCCCTTTCATGGAAGTAAACTTCATCAACTGCAGCTTATGGCTCCTATTCAAATCTATGTCTAACCACATTCTCTCATTTTGTTCAAGCCTAATTCTAAATCCCAAAGCACTATTCCTAAGATAACCATACTTATCAAAACTAATCCTCAAAACTCAAATTTTGTACCTCCATAAGAACTTTCATTGAAAGATCACTAGTCCTCTCCATTACATCACCACTCTTGCTAGAAACCCTTTCCAAGAAGTCGCCAATAGCCTAACACCATTACTCGCATAATAACAACCACACATTCAAGCTTATTACACTAACCCTTTCGACTATATCTATGAATTGTCAAAGCCTACTTTGCATTTCTACCTCCATCATTAAATGAACTCTCACTCAAAGACACACCAACATACTTTTCTCTAGAGACATTCTAACCTACCTTTATCTATATATTACACATCATAAGGTTTCATCTCGCTCTTCCTCCACATCTATAATCTAAATGAAAGGAGGATATCATAGTTATCACTTCAAGGAATATCCACCCTTAATCATCAATGATAACTCATCTTCTATCACCAATATCACTATCAAGGCTGGAAAGAAGGATCATAGGAAGGTCTAAGAGCGAAAGATCATAAGAACAATGCATTTGAGGAATTTGATCTGAGAGCATTCTTAATGTAATACAATCTCATTAGCTTTTAGGACCTATCATACATTTATGGAGTCGAACATACTGTAAAACACAAGTCGTATCTCATATGACATAAGGTTGGAAACTCTGCGATTCATGAGATAGAAGTACAATTGTCACTCCTCATCCTCAAATCTCAACTTGGAATCAGCATCAGGTGCATGAGTCTAGGTGATAGGCATGACATTCATACACAAGCCAAAAATAGAGTATTACCTTAATCGAGCTAAAAGAAATATAAGAGATAAAAAAGTATCAAGGCCTCATCCTGATCAACTCGTTACTATTAAAAGCTCAAGACTCACTTCAATTTATTAACTCCTCATCTCCCCCTTAGCTCAAAGGTCCACTCCCTCAATCGGCGAACCGATTGTCTTTATTAAGCTATAAGCATAACTCTCCACACGATTAGGGCATCACTATCTATAAGAACATCTTAAACTCTCTTGTTATACTATACTCAAAGATATAAAATTGCTATTAGAACTTTCTTCTGAGATACTACTCTTAGCTTCCTTCTAGCTCAATGGGCATCTTTCTATACTTACTGTAACACCCTGCACCTTATGTGTACTAGTCCTATGTATATGAGACATGATATGGCTTGGTCAAAAGAGCACCCATTTTTAGAAGTGCTTAAATTTCAAATTAGAGGGCTATATTTACATTTAATGATTAAGATGAGCGAGTGTATAGAAGTTTTAAGTCAAATTAAGGAGAGAGCGAACTTAAATGGAGTGAAAGAAGTGAGGTGCTTGTAGGACTTAGGAAGCTAAAAGGTGAGTCACCTGTGTGCTTAGCTTAAATAGGCTAGGTAGACGGATAATAATAATTCATCCATGAGTGAACTCACTTGAGGCTCAAAAGGTAGTAAAAAGAAAATGAAACAGAGACGAGGTCCAACCTCAAATATTTCCAAGTCCGATAACAAATAAAGCCCAAGTTAAGTGTGTGATTTTAGCGCGTAGTCTAGAATTATAAAGGGACAATATTTGCATCCCAAGCTGAATATAAAAAGGCCCAATTACATTCATAATCTACTTGATGATTTGGGCCTAAACTAAGTTAAAGGAAAAGGGAATAATTGGCAGCCAAGGTCCATTAAATTGGAGCCCCTTAAGGCACAAGTGAAAGGGCAAAATAGTACATCACTAACTTGATAAAATAAGCCTTAAAATATAGTAGAAAGTGGGCAAGATGGTCCATATAAAAAGGACACAAGCCAACTCATTAAGTCATTTTAAACTTGGAAAATTTTAGATTTTTTTTTCACAACTTCTTTGTTACTCTTTCTTCACTTTGTAAAGCAGCCAAAGCAAAATCTTAGGATTCTTGAAGAGGACATGATCCTTGAAGGCCAAGGTAAGTAAAAATACCAATGATTTTAATATATTTTTCCATGGAAAATAAGAGAGATATGCTGGTTATGCTGTATCAAAAATATTGGACAACATGTGTTCAAAATTTGTTTCTCACTTTTCTTGGTTGTTGAGGGACTTTTCTCTTGTTGTTTGACTTTATTATGAAGGAAAGTTGATGTTCTAACAAGGTTTAGGTCAGATATGGTAAAGTAAAGATGCTGCACTATTTTTGTTTTACTTAAAAATGAGTTTTTGTATGGTATCTTAAATGTGTTGTTAGTCGAAACTTGTGGGCTGCTTAATTGGAGACCATTGTCTCACATCCTCCATCTATTTTGAGACTATTTTGAACTGTTTTAAGACTGGTTTTGATGTGTAAAATTATTAAAAACAGTTTGGTTGAAGTTGGAATAGGTGCGGATTGTTGTCGTTGAAATATGGGGAAAGGACGTAATGTTATGCTACCTAATGGTGTGTTGCGTGGAGTTGTTGTATGTTGTACTTGCTGTATTGTTGTGAGTTTAGCTGGGACTAAAACAAGCTGGATATGACATGTATATAAGAATGTGTATTAGAAAAAAATACGATTAAAGAAGGAAAGGTCGAAAGAACACCCTTGGGTTGGTAATTACGGGCTTGCTGCCCGTGCATTATGTTTTTGTGGAATTGGACAACCAAAATGTGATTATTAGCTACTAACACTAGTTTTACCACCTACCCTATTATAGATAACTATTTGGTAGGAAAGGAAGTTACTTCGAGCTAATATCGAGGTGGTACAACAAGGTATGTAAGGCTACTCAATTTTCTATTACTTGGCATAAAATCTAGATTTTTTCGTGGCACATAAAGTCACCTACAAACTCCAACGTGTTTAATAACCTTGTCTCCATTCTTTAACATGTACATATGTTTCCATATATAGTCATTGTCAAAGCTGCATACATACTTTGGATATAGAACTTCTCTTTTAGCTAAATAAAGTCCATGTGTTATTTCATCTCCTACATGCTTCAATATTTGTGTAACCTACTCTTTTCATTGTGCATTATTTTACATGATTGTTTATATGTAACTTGTTATATCTATAGTCCTACAGTTCAAAAGGTTATGACCACTAAAAGAATTATCAATAAAGTAAATAAAAGATAAAATAAAGTTGCTTCTGATGGGTTGTAGCCCAAGGGGTGGAAGAATTACCTAGCCAGGGTCGATACTATCACGGGGGGTAGCCCAAGGGTCAAGGAAGGCCTAGCCAGGGTCAATCCTGATATAGATTTATCGCTGATCAACTGATTATTTGTATTATATGTTGTGCACAGATTATACTGTAAATAAAGGTAAAGTAACACAAAGGACATAAAGTACCTGATTCCACAGTATGACTAAAGGTGGTCTCTTATCCTTACACCAGTGCATGATTTCATTTGAATTCTTATTTTACACATAGTATAGTTTGCCTTACATATTAAGTACATTATCTCGTACCGACGTCCCTCTCGGGGGACCTATATTTCATGTTGCAGGTACCAGAGCTAGTAGATCTCCTAGTAGGAGTATAAGACATCCAACTGTTGTTATTGGGCTCCAGGTTCCTTCGTAGCTTTAAGTGTCTAGTGCTTATATTTTGTATTGTATAGCAGTTAGTACTGAGGCGGGGCCTGTCCCGACCTTTATCAGATAGTGTTTCTTATCTAGAGGTTTTGTAGACTATGTAAGATAAAGTGTGATATGTCTTGCAATAAAAATCTTTTCTAAAAATCTTATGTATTTTTAAATTCAAATACATTTTATCCTTTAATTCAAATATTTTATTACCATATTTATTATGTTTGTCTTAAAATTACCAAGTGACTTTTCAATAGCTTGCCACTTGGTTTATCCACATTGCAAAATACTCTCCTTTATTATATATATAGATCTTGTTATAATTATTATTAATGATAATTTTTTATTTTTATTTTTTAATTTAATATTTAAATTAAATATATTTAAATATATTTTAAAATATCTGAATATGATAAGTTTATGAAATAGTAAGAATTTATTTAGAACTTTTCTACCAATGAGTTTCTACTTTATGGCTAATAAAAATATTTTCTATCTTTATCAAAAATCTTATGTATTTTAAATACATTTTATCCTTTAACTCAAATATTTTATTAACATATTTTTTAATTTTGTCTTAAAATTACCAAGTAGCTTTTCAACAGTTTGTCACTTGGTTTATCCACATTGCAAACTATTCTCGTTTGTTATATATATAGATATCGAAGATATGATTTTTTTTGAGTATGTACAGATTGTTTAAGTTGAATATCCCTGAAGGACACAGTCTATGACATGCATGAAACATGCAATTGATCCCAAATAAGATAATTCTCGAATGGAAAGGACCAAATAATTAAGATGCAATGTGCTTTTGAAGAACTTATGACATAACACTACATGAAACCTCATGAGAGGGGTAGCTATATGAAAATAATGAAGTGATGAGATCTCAATAAGTTATGTCACATTGCAAACCAACAAAAATGATATTTTGTCAATGATATCTTTGATACAATATAGTGCAATATTGTAAAAGATTATGAGAATCTAAGTTCTCCGGTATATTAAAGCATGCTCTAATTATCAAGTGGAATGATGCATCTTGATAAGCGTAAAACTTATTTAACTTGCAATCTAGACACTAGAAAATGTCATGCATTTAATATTGAATATTGTCACTGGACAAAATTGATATGAAAGTATTTGAAGGATTTAAAATGCATGAAGCATATACAAGTTTTTGAAAAACTTGTTTATAATCCTCATATTAATTAAACTTAATCAAGAACCTTTCATATGCAAGTTGATAACTTGAATTGAAACTCTTGAAGAGTTTTCAAAAGGCAATAAATTATTTGCTTAAAAAAGTTGAATTGAGGAACTTGCAAAATTCTTTGATCCTAAAGGGAGGATTCATAAAAGGAAATAGAATGAAACACTTTTCGCCAAAAATTTTCTATACACATGAGTTCCAAAAGAATGATGATATAAATGTACAACATATTTGTTCAAGTGATAATGTGATTGATTTGTTCACCAAGTCTCCACCAATTGCAACTTTCAAGAATATGGCACACTATTGAGATGCAAAGATTCAAGTCTTTGGATTGATGTTCTCATTAGGAAGAGTTAATACGTGATGTACTCTTTTTTCCTCACAAGGTTTTGTCCCATTGGATTTTCATTCTAAGGTTTTTAATGAGGCATCCAAAATGCGTATTATTATATATGTGTACTCTTTTTCCTTCACTAGAATTTTTCCCCACTGGGTTTTATCTAGTAAGGTTTTAACGAGGCACATAATCTAGTAAATAGGCATTCAAGGGGGAGTGTTATAAACATATTTAATTTGTAGTGAATGCCTATTATTTGGTTTCCTTTAATATTTAGGAATCCTATTTGAATACCAAGTCAGTTTCTTACTTGGAAATGAAATCGGTTTTTTTCTTATAAATATAAGAGTTTTTTCCTTATAAATATAAGGATTTCCTTCATTGTAAAATACAACTGAATATTATTCAAGATCAATAAAAAAATTTCTCTCTACTTTCTTGTTCTTTTACTTTATACTTTCATAACAGTTAATACGCTTTATAGTAAAAAAAATAATTCATTTAGTACCATGAATATGTAGTGATAATTTTGTTTTATGATTGTAAGAAAGGTTAAAAAATATATTTGTGTCTCATAAATTAAAACAAAATGAATAATATATATTAGGCCCATGTTGGCATGGGCTCCATATCTAGTTTATCCCAGATATGCATCAATTAAAATTTTCAATGCTCCAACTTGCATCAAATAAAATCTCAATTTAACTATTTTAGGAAAAAATCTAATTTTTTATAATGGATGATAAAAATCAACATTTTATACTTGAAAATCTTAATATTTTTATTACCATGAGTTTGTGATGATAAAAATATTCTATAATTGTAAGAAAGACAACCAAAATCTTGACTTTCTATTTTTCAAGAGAATAACTTTCTATAAGAAAATTGAAACAGAAAAACAAGGAAAATAGAACTAATTAAAAAACATTCAAACAATTGTCACTGAGACTCATATAGGGTGAAAATAGAAAAAACAAAAGAACAAAAGTAGATCTGAAGTTAATTCTTTGACCTTCACCATCAAAGGATATGGTGAGTGGATGTG
>JBCEWC010013007.1:0-15410 GCA_038996855.1 Solanum aculeatissimum | reverse complement strand
ATGAAAGAGGATCCTTGAATCAAGTCCCACATACCTTAATTCCACCAACAATTTGCAAGGTCAAACCTAGTCAAGGTATTCTTCCCCAAATTTTACAAGCTTTCTTCAATGGAGGCCAAGAGGGTTTTAGAATTTTAAAAGAGAGTGTAGGAGAGTTTGAATGGATGAATGAGGGTTTGGGGAATGTTTTAGCGGTTTAAGAGGCCTTAGGGTACCAAAAATAGGCTTGAGGAAATGTTAAATCACGAAAATACCATTAATAAAATGTAACTTTTCGAGACCAAGCAATGCGAGACGGCTGCTAGAGTGCCCGTCTGGGGCCACACGGTCCGTGTGCCTGCTCCATCAAACAACACTTAGTCAAATTCCAACGCGAACTCTCGGAGGACTCTCTGTAACACTTGACGGAAACTTTTGATGGACCGTTTGGAGGTTGACTGGACGTGTACCTGTCCCATGAGCCTAAACTTAGTCCCCCAAACTTTCCATGCCTTTGCCTATCTACTATCCCACTTGACGGTACAGTAAACGCATCGTCTAAGGTCAAATGGCCCGTTCAAGGGTCCGTGGTCCCATACTTGTCTCATGGGGTGGTTCCTGGCCACCCCTAGCTCACTGTAGAATCCCAAAACACCCCACACGGACTGTGTAAAGTTTCATAGTTTGTGGCCCTGCCCTTAGCCACCTTTCTAAGCCTATCTCCAATGTCTTCCAAATTTTGGACAGTCCCACTATTTGGGCCATAACTTTCTCATCCGAACTCCGAATCGAGTGAAACCAGTTGTGTTGTGAAGATAACTCAAAGAGAGTTAATTTTATATATAATATCCCACATGGTTCAACCCACATCAAAAGTTATGACCGTTTAAAGTACGTTGCCAAAACTTTCCCTCTAGGCCACCAACTAGCCCGTTCTGTGTCCGGCCACTTAAACCCAACCTGCGGCTACCAAAACTTAACCATGACCAGTAGTACACCATATAAGGTCAATAATAAGGAGATTTTGAAAATTTTCGGGTTGTTACAGAACCATAGCCGACATCCAAACTCATGTGAGCTACAACATGAACTTGCCCGATGAGGCCGCCTATCAGATCGAAAAAGATTACTTGCCAAAGGTAATCTAAACTACAACTTACGGGCCTCCCATTTTGGTGTGATGGCCACCTTCCTTACGACCCAGACATTTTGAAAGGATTTACATATCATAGCATATCATATCATATCATATCAAAGCATATCTTACGAGCCTCCCATTTCAGTAGCATACCTACGTTGGCATATATTTTTGAGAAAGGAGCGCGACCCTTGGGGATAGCCCACTAACTACTCCATTCCTTCTCGGTTCTAAGTCATCATCCCACTAAAATACATATACATATACATGCTTTAATATGGAAACTTGACACTTGAACATCAAACCATGCATTCTTGGGCTCAAAATCCAAATCACTTTCATTACTCTCATGCAGACTTAACTAGAGCCAAATACTATTCCTAACCATGCTTCATTGGGCTAAAAAGCCTTATACACTATCATGTCAAACTTTTTGCATAAGAGTAGCTCCATACTTATCATATCATATCATATCATATCATATCATATTGGTGTAAACACCCATGTTTCTCAAAGAGCCATATCAAGAGACTATGTGATAACAAGCCTTAACATATCATATCATAACATGAGGGCCATGCCCTTAACATGAACTTCATCATAATCATGCTTCAATTCTTATGCATTGAATGAGGAATCAAATGCATGGGTAATAGAGGATTTAAATATTAAATCATAATTCAATTGTTTATTCAACATAATTCATGATAAAATCCCAATTCAAAACATAATGCAATTTACCTATGCATATTAAACCATTAAAGGGACATGCACATTGATCCTTCAAGAATTTCCATGCATTTAAAATATTCAAATTTAAATCATCATTAAATTACCTAATTTCTACAGCCCACAACTCAATCCAATGAAATAGATCAAAATTTAAAGAATCCATGATTAAAGGAAGCTTAAATTCATAATTTAAAGAGGAGGGTTCTTGGGTCTTTATGGATGAAAAGGGATCCATCAATCAAACCCACATACCTAGATATTAGCCAAGGAAATTGAATGAATTTGCAATAAAGTTGATCTTTCCTAATTTTTTCAAGCTTTCATCAATGGAGGTCAAGAGGATTGAGAGAATTTTGGTGAGGATTCAAGAGTGTTAGAATGGATGAAGGGGATTAGAGTTTGATTTAGGGGTGTTAGGAGATCTTAGGAAGGCTAAAAGGGGCATAGGATCTAAGTAAATTATGAAGTAACCATTAATGATGCGGACTAGACCACTGAAAATAGGGCCTCATGGAGGACCCCCATGTGTCTTCCAGAGGCTCACGGACTGTGAGGCTGTCCGTGAGACCTCACTTGGTCTCGTCTTTGGCTTGAACTCTCGGGGAACTTTCTGGACCAACACACGAGAGGCCTCAGGGACCGTATAGCTGCACACGGACCGTGTATTGGTCTGTGGAGCATCATTTGGTCTGGAGTACAAACCCGAACCTTGGCAGCATCTCTAGATCACCCCACGAGACACTTCACGGACTGTGAAAGGTCACACAGACCATGAAGTGTTCCATGGGACCACACTTGGTCCATGGCATGGCACCCAACCCCTATGAGCATATTAGACCATCCCACGAACACCACCACGTACCGTGGACAACCAAACGGTCCATGGTCCCACCCTTAGACCACATTCTAGAACCCTTTTCCAACATACTTCCAATTACGGGCAGTCTTACTGCAAAGGTCATAACTTTCACATCAAAACTTCATATTAAGGGAAACCAATTGCGTTTCAAAGATAACTCAAAGAGATTTGATTTGATATATAATAGCCCACACAGTGCATCTTGTACCAAAAGATATACCCTCTCAAATTCAGTGCTTCCTAAACGACCTTATAACCTCCCACCAAAACAATTCCCTTGAATCCAGCCACTTAAACACAACCCATGACTACCAAAATTCAACCATAACCAGTTCAAAACTAACCTTATCCAACCATTACAATGTTAAAAAAATTTCGGGTCGTCACATCATCTCGCCCTTGGGAATATTCATCCTTGAATGAGCAGAACTACGGCTTGAGGACAACAATCAAACAAGAGACACTTTAACATAACTCATAATAGATCATGCATCATTTCAAAAAGTCTTTCAAAACTTATGTCAAAATATCATTTAAATTATTTTCGTGCTCATGTATGCATGCAATGTCATGAAACTCAAGAATTTAAAGAATTAGATCCATAAAAGGATAGAACCTAGTACCTTAGGCTTGAGTAGCTTGGAAGAGATAGGGATATCGCTCCATCATGACCAACTCCGCTTCCCACGTTGCACTCTCCACGTCTTGGTTCCTCCAAAGCACCTTGACCAACGATACATCCTTGTTGCAAACGCACTTCACTTGTCTGTCCAAGATATCAACCGACACATCTTCATAGGTCAAATTCTCTTCAACCGTCACACCCTCCAAAGGTGTAATTGTCTTAGGATCACCAACAAATTTCCTCAACATGGACACATGGAATACTGGATGGATGGAGCTCATGTCCAAAGGAAAATCCAACCTATAAGCCACATTGCCAACCCGTTCCACAATCTCATATGGTCCAACGTACCGGGGGCTCAACTTGCCCTTTTTGCAAAAATACATGATGCCTTTCATGGGGGACACTTTCACATACACCCAATCACAAACATGAAATTTGATATCTCTCATCCTAACATCCGAATATGACTTTTGGTGATTTTGACCCATCTTCAATCTCTCCCTAATCAACTTCACCTTCTCCATGGCCTTAACAACCAAATCCAGGCATAAAAAGGCTGCCTCACCTACTTCAAACCAACCAACTAGGGACCTACATCTCCTAGTATAAAAAGCTTCAAACGGAGCCATACCAATACTACCATGGAAATTATTCTTGTAGGCAAACTCAATGAGTTGTAGATGATCATCCCAATTTTCTTTGAATTCCAACACACAAGCCCTCAACATTTCCTCCAAGGTTTGAGGATGAACTGCGTTGCTTAACTTTACCTAAGTACCAAGTCCCTTTTGAAAAGACTTCTAATTAAGAGAAGTAAATTGAGTACCACAATCCGATATGAATTTCAATACCTTGTGTCAAACCACCGAGCCTTTGATGTTCCACTTTTACTTGTTGGCAATTAGGACATTTCGACATGAACTTGGCTATGTCCTTCTTCATACCATGCCACCAATACAACACTCTCAAATCTCGGTGCATTTTGATAGATCCTGGATAAATAGAATATTGAGAATTATAAGCCTCTTTCATGATCATCTCCCTTAAGCCATCGACATCCAAAACACACAAACGGTCTTGGTAATGTAGCACACCATTTCCCCTTTAGGAGAAAACGTCAATCTTTCCATCGGCAACCAACTTCTTAAACTCTACCAAGGAAGGATCTAGGTCTTGTTTCGCCTTAACATCAACTACCAAGGAAGACTCAGATCCACCTTGAACATGAATTTCACCATTATCGGATTCAACCAACCTCACATCCAACCTAGACAAATGGTGCACATCTTTCACTATCTCCTTTTTCCCTTCTTCCACATGAGTCACACTTCCCATAGAGATCCTACTATGGGCATCTGTCACAACGTTAGATTTTCTGAGGTGATTAAAAAAGCTCATATCATAATCCTTAAGGAGTTCCAACCATCTCCTTTGCATCAAATTAAGTTCTCTTTGGGTGAATACATATTGCAAACTCTTGTGATCGGTGAAGACATCCACATGAACCCCATACTAATAATTTTTCCAAATTTTCAAAGCAAACATCACCACCACCAACTCAAGATCATGGGTTGATAACTTTGTTCATGCAACTTCAATTGTCGGAGCCGATGCATGTTGATCCTTCAAAGTTTGGAAACTCTTCTCACATTCATTTGATCATACAAATTTGGCCTTATTTTAAGTCAGCTTAGTCAATGGAGATGCTATAGAGGAAAACCCTTCAACAAACCTTCTATAATAACCGGTCAAACCAAGGAAGCTTTGAATATCCGAAAGAGTCAACAGTCTAGGCCAATCCTTCACTACTTCGATTTTCTTAGGATCAAACTTAATGCCATCACCGGACACCACATGACCAAGAAAAGAAACTTGTCCCAACCAAAACCCACAATTGCTAAACTTGGCATACAGTTGGTTTTCCCTCAACGTTTGAAGCACCAATCTCAAGTGACCCATATGTTGTTGCTCACTACTGGAGTAAATCAAGATGTCATCAATGAAGACTACCACAAAATTATCAAAAAACGGTTTAAGCATTAAATTCATAAGGTCCATAAACACCGCCAAAGCATTGGTCAACCAAAACAATATCAACATTAGTTCAAAATGACCGTAACGAGTCTGAAAGGCCATCTTGGAAATGTCACACTCTCTCACGTTCAATTGGTGATAACCAAAAAGTAGATCTATTATGGAGAAGAGAGTAGCTCCTTGAAGTTGGTTGAACAAATCATCAATTCTAGGCAATGAGTACCTATTCTTAATAGTCACCTTGTTCAATTGCCAATAATCAATACGCATTAGGAGCAAACCATCCTTCTTCCTCACAAACAATACGAGAGCACCCCAAGGTGAGATACTCGGCCTAATATAACCATTTTCTAGCAAATCTTTAAATTGATCTTTTAATTTCTTCAACTCTATCAGGGCTATATGATAAGGAAGAATAGAAATAGGTTAAGTATCCGGAAGGAGAGACATCGGGAAACTCATTAACCTTCCACTCCAATAATGGTTCATTAGGACTTGAAAGTTTAACTTGCCTTTTCCTACAATCAACCAAGGCATACGATGCATGCAACCAATCCATTCCAAGGATAACATCAAAATCATACATCTCAAGTTCTACGAGGTCACCGGGGAACACTTTATGAAACACAAAGATAGGGCAACCCTGATATACTTCTCGAGCAATAATAGACTCACCCACGGGAGTATACGCCGAATAAGGTTCCCTTTAAAGTTTCATGACTCAAACAAAATTTAACAGCCAGAGAGGAGTCACAAAAGATAAATTTGCACCCGGATCAAGTAAAGCATAAATATCAAAATCAAATATTTTTAACATACTGCTCACAACGTTCGGAGCTTCCTCTACCTCTTACCGAGCATGAAGAGCATAAAATTGGTTGTGCCTGGGAGAACTACCAACCGGAGCTTTTGGTGGCCCTTGACCACTGAGAGCTACTTGATCTTTCTTTGCACCCTTTGGACAGTCAAAAATCTTGTGGTCCAAACACCCACATCCAAATCAAGCACCCGAGGCTCTCCTACAATCACCCACATGATTCTTCCCACATTGACCATAAAGAAGAATTTGGGGACCACCCCCAAATTGTGCCTTACGAGGAGGCACTCCTGGATTATAAACCCTCACATTTGAACCTTGGCTTTGTTGAAATCGACCAAAAACACCACCACCCCTCGAATTGGAGAACCCACCATCGAACTGGGCCCTCTTAGCTTCGTTCACCCTTCTGTCCTTAAGATTTTCACCTTCAATTTGCTCAGCATAAGTCATGAGCCTAGAGATGTCCATCTCATAGATGAACATAGTGGTTCGACATTCCTTCACCACCAAATCCAAAACACCTAAAATAAACTTGTTCTTCCTTTTACGGGGATCGCTACAAGCATAGGGGCATATTTGGAAAGCTTAGTGAACTTGAGAGAGTAGTCCCTCACGATCATATCCCCTTGTCAAAAATTGATGAAATCAGTCATTTTGGCTTCCCTAACCTTAAGAGGAAAGAAACAATCAAGGAAATCCATTTTGAATTCTTCCCAACTAACCTTGACATCAACCATTTGCTCAACCAACCATTGGTTATACCACACTTAGGTCACATCTTTCAAATGATATGCGGCCAATTTGACTTTCTCTTCCGAACTTACCCGCATGATAGGCAATACCTTAGTGAGTTCATCAACGAACTCTTGAGCATTCTCGTCCACTTTTGAGCCAAAGAACTCCAGAGGGTTCATCTGGGTGAAATCCCTCACCCTAGAAGCCAGAATACCAACATTCACGGGATTAGCTGGTCGAGCTTGGTTATCCACTGTTTGGGCCAACATAGACACCACATTCCTAAACTCTACTTGAGATACTTGTTCCTCTATAGGTGCCCGAGGGGCTTGTTTCTTAAATTTTGGAGCTTGACGGCGGAAGAGACCTCTTCTAGGAGGCATGTTCTGAAAGAGCGACAAGAACACCAAGAGTTTAGGGAATCTCATAAACAGTACAAGGCACGATGAAAGGTTAGTGTTTAACTTGTTATGGTTAAATTTTGGTAGCCATGGGTTGTATTTAAGTGGTCGAATTTAAGGGAATTGTTTTTGTAGAAGGTTGTAAGGTCGTTTAGGCATCACTAACTTTGAAAGAGAATATATTTTGGTACAAGTTGAATTGTGTGGGATATTATGTATCAAATCTAATCTCTTTGAGATATCTTCACAATGCAATTGGTTTCACTCAATTTGGAGTTTGTATGTGAAAGTTATGGCTTTTTGTAGTGAGACTGCCCGTTATTAGATGTATGCTAGAAAAAGGGTTCCGGATTGGGGTCTAACTGTGGGACCACAGACTGTATGGTGGTCCACGGTCCGTGGTGGCTTCCTTTGGTTGGTCCAGTGTATTCCTGGGGGTTGGGGTCTAATCCATGAACCAAGTGTGACTCCACAGACCACTTCACGGTCCGTGAAGGGTTCTTTGGGTTGGTCTATAGAGTTGCCAAGGTGCAGGGCTGGGCTCAGGACCAAGTATAGACCCACGGATAGGACCACAACCCCGTGAGCTAGTACACGGCCACTGGGTGTCCTTCGTGAGGCCCTGTTTTCTATAAATTCTATTTGTTTCATTAATGGTTAATTCGTAATTTAGCCTAATACTATGCCCCTTTTAGCCTTTATAAGGTCTCCTAACACCACTAAATCAAACCCTAATCCCCTTTATGTCATTCTAACACTCTTCAATCCTCACAGAAATTCTCTCAAATCCTCTAGATCTCCATTGATGAAAGCTTAAAGAAATTGGGGAAAATCATCTTCCTTGCAAATTCATTCAATTATCTTGGCTAATCTCTAGGTATGTATGTTTGATTCATGGATTACCTTTCATCCATGAAGACCAAGATCCCTCCTCTTTAAATTATGTATTTAAGCTTTCTTTAGTTTTGGGTTCTTCAAATTTTGATGTATTTCATTGCATTGAGTTGTGGGCTGTAGAAATTAGGTGATTTAATAATGATTTAAGTTTGAATTTTATGAAATGCATGGAAATTCTTGAAGGATGAATGTGCATGTCCCTTTAATGGTTTAATATGCATGGGTAAAGTGAATTATGCTTGAAATTGGGATTTTCTCATGAATTATGTTAAATTATCTATTGAATTGTGGTTTAAGGTTTGAATCCTGCATTACCTATGCATTTGATTTTTCATTCATGGAATATTCATTGAAGAATGGTTACAATAAATCTCTTGTTAAGGGAATGGCGGCCCTTTTGATATGATATGATATGTTAAGTCTTGTGATCACATAGTCTCTTGCTATGGCTCTTTAAGCATTATGGGTGCTTGCACCATTTTGATATGCAATGAAGGCTTGATATGATAAGATATATAGATAAGCTACTCCTATTGCATTGATATGGAAATGGTTATGGAAGTTCTTGTTGGATTTTTAGCCTTAGTATGGATATGGATTTGATCATGTTTTTGTTTGTCTAATGATGCATGGTTTTGAAAATAATGTCAACTCTCCGTTTTGAAACGATTGCATGGATATATGTATATAGTCCTGTGGGATGAGGCTTAGTACCAAGGGATTGGATTTGGGGTTGAATATCTTCAAGGATCCATACTCCTTTCCGTCAAACCATGTGCCAACATGGGATATCTCCCTAGATGGGATTGACTTGTTATGTATCTCCTTGTTGAAGGGTTGACTAGGGATCTACCTGTCAAGTAGTCTGAATCCAAGTAGTAGCTCGCTCGGGTTCTCTCTATTATCGGTTGAGGTCACATCCCCTCTATAATATGATCTTAGGTTGCATTTCATGCATCATGTCATTGCATATTGGTATGATATACTCCTCTTTTGGCTATGTGCATTCCTTTCCTATCACTTGTCCCCTTGTCATCTCATTTGGTCATACTATATTGTCATATGTGTTGCATGCTTGCATACTTAGTACATATTTCTGCTAACCCATACTTTTTATATATATGTTCTAACTATGTAGAAGCCGATGATGACTTCTATCTTCCATTAGACGACGAGTGATATCCTTGAAGCTATTTGCTTGTGCTCGATCAATCCATCATAGAATCATCAGTCACATCATCGGTTCAAAGGCATGGAAAGTAAACCCATAATACATAACTCTAAGAAAAATGGGACATCGGACTCAAGCTATGGGGATGTTGACAAGAATGGGATGACCATGAATCACATAGCATATAACAAGTATTTCTAAGGGGCGGGTAAGTAGGACTCAAGCTATGGGGCACAATGGGGTTATGGGACTTTCCACACTAGCACATTCCCAACATTCACAAGTCCAAACATAATCATAAGCATAATCGGAACATTATTCTGATAACCAAATCCCAATATACATATCATTCCAACAAAGGCTTAATATAACGTGCAAGAGTCTAACATGTCCAACATAGCCTCTACATAGATAGAGCGGGGCCTCGACATAATCCGGGCTCACCCTAAACTCATAAGTAAATAAAGTAAAGCAATGCAAGGAAGAGGAAAGTAGATGTTCAAGGGCTCACCAAAAATAAATAGCTTCAAGGAGATCACTCGTCGTTCAACAGTAGATAGAGGTCGTCGTCGGTCCCTACATGGTTAGAACAAGTAGACAAGAGTATGGATTAGCCCAATAAAGCACTAAGTATGCGGGCATGAAAATGCACATGCACATGATCCTACAACAACTTACATGTACAGGGCACACACATAGAAGAGAATATAAGAAAAAACCATATATCAATATGCCATGGTGACCGTGATGCATGGAATGCCATAATGCTTATAGTATAGAGGGGATGGAACCATAATCGACATCCAAACTCATGTGAGCTACACCATGAACTTTCCCAATGAGGCCTCCCATTGAATCAGAGAAGATTACTTGCCAAAGGTAATATACACCACACCTTACGAGCCTCCCATTTTGGTATGATGGCCACCTTCCTTATGGCCTGACCATTTCGGTTTGATTTATATAACATAGCGTATCATATCATATCATATCAAAGCATACCTTACGGGCCTCCCATTTTGGTAGCAACCTATGTTGGCACATATATTGGAGAAGAAAGTGGGACCCTTAGGGATAGCCTATTTACTACTTCAATCATTCTTGGCACTAAGTCATCATCCCATAAGAAAACGTATACATATACATGCTTTTAAAATGGAAACTTGGCACATGAACATCAAACCATGCCTACTTGGTCTTCAAAGCTAAAAATCACTTTCATTACTGTAATGCATACTTAACAAGAGTCAAACACATTTCATAATCATGCTTCATTGGCTAAAAAGCCAAACAAAATTTCATGTCAAACTTATGCATAAGAGTAGCTCTATACTTGTAATAACTTGTCATATCTTATTGGTGCAAGTAGCCATGTTGCTCAAAGAGCCACATAATAGACATAGTATGATCACAACTTAGTCATAGCCCATACTTGTTCAAAATCATATTCATAAACATGTTTGGGACTTAGCCCACATCAAAACCATCATAAAATATCCATGAACATGCATGCAATGCCATGAGTAACAATGAGAATAACATGGGTACTAGAATTCATACTTTAAATTCAAATCAAGAGTATTTCATAAGAAATTCAAGTTAAATCAATACTTAAACCATTATCCAATCACTACCCATACACAGTTCAAGAGTAAAAGGGACATGCATAACCTGACCTTCATCAAACCCATTGATCTTCATAGAATTCAAACTTAAATCAACTTTAAATAACCTAATTTCTATAGCCCACTATCCAATGCAATTAAATATGTCAAAATTTAAAGAACCCAACATTAAAGGAAGCCTAAAATCATAATTTAAAGAGAAGGGTTCTTGGGTCTTCATGGATGAAAGGAAATCCATGAATCAATCTCACATACCTTGAAATTAAGAAAGATAATTGGTTGATTTCACAACAAAGATGATCTTCCCCAAATTTTCTTCAAGCTTTCATCAATAGAGGTCAAGATGATTGAGATAATTTTAGAGAGACCTTAGGAGGGTTAGAATTGATGAAAGGAGATTAGGGTTTGATTTAGGAAGTTTAGGAGACCTTAGAAAGCCTAAAAGGGGCATTGGATCTAATTAAATTTCGAATTAACAATTAATGAAATGGACTAAATCACTGAAGACAGTGTCACATGGAAGGCACATAGTGCTCGTTCTCTGGTCCACGTACCTGCCCGTGTGACTTTACTTGGTCTTGTCTTCGGCCTGAATTCCCGGAGGACTTTCTGGAACACTCCACGGGGGGACTCACGGACATTGTAGCTCCACACAGACTGTGTACTGGTCTATGGAGTATCACTTGGTCCGGTGTCAATCCCTGAACCTTGGCCAATATTCTAGACCACTTCACGGGACCCCTCACGGGCTGTGAAGGGTCTCACGGATCGTGGGGTGTTCCGTGGGGCCACACTTGGTCATGGCCTAGCCCCCATCCCCTAAGAGCACACTGGACCAAGCCACGAGCACTCTCATAGACGGTGGAACACCAAACGCTCCGTGGTCCAGCCCTTAGACCCATTCCAGAATCCTTTTTCCTAGCATCCTTCCAATTACGGGCAGTCTCACTGCAAATGCCAAAACTTTCACATCCAAACTCGAATTGAGTGAAACCAATTGCGTTGGAAATATAACTCAAAGAACTTTACTTTGATATATAATAGCCCACACAGTTCATCCTGTACCAAAAGATATGGCTTTTCAAACTACACTTCCCCAATTGGCCTTACTACTTCACTAAACGATCCCTTTTGAATTCGGCCACTTAAATACAACCCATGACTACCAAAATTCAACCATGACCAGTTCAACATGAACCTTGACCAACTATTACAATGTTTTAAAATTTTTGGGACATTATATCTCTCCCTCTTAGGAACATTCATCCTCGAATGAGAAAAACTACAACTTGAGGACAACAACCAAACAAGAGACATTTTCATCAAACTTATAATGGACCGTGCATCATTTCAAAAAATATTTCAAAACATCATCTTAAGTCATTTTCGTGCTAAAGTATGCATGCAATGTCTTGAAACTCAAGAATTTAAAGGATGAGGACCATAAAAGGATATAACCTAGTACCTTAGGCTTGAGTAGAATGGAAAAGATAGGGGTATCGCTCCATCATGTCCAACTCTGCTTCCCACGTTGCACTCTCCACGTCTTGGTTCCTCAAAAGCACCTTGACCGAAGCTACCTTCTTGTTGCGAAGCCACTTCATTTTCCTATCTTACATTTCAACTGATATCTCATCATAGGTCAAATTCTCCTCAACAGTTACTCCCTTCAAAGGTTTAATCGCCTTAGGATCACCAACTAACTTCCTCAACACGGACACATGGAATACCAGATGAATGGAGATCATGTCCAAAGGAAAATCCAACATACAAGCCACATTTCCAACCCATTCCACAATCTCATAAGGTCCGACATACTGGGGGCTGAACTTGCCGTTCTTTCCAAAATGCATGATGCCTTTCATGGGGGACACTTTCACATACACCCAATCACCAACATGAAATTTGAGATCTCTCTTCCAAATATTTGAATAAGACTTTTAGCGACTTTGGGCCATCTTCAATCTCTCCCAACTCAATTTCACTTTTTAAATGGCCTCAATTACCAAATATGGGCCTAATAAAGCAACCTCACCTATTTCAAACCAACCAACCAGAGATATATATCTCCTACCATATAAGGCTTCAAATGGAGCCATACCGATGCTAGCATGAAAACTATTATTGTAGGCAAATTCAATGAGAGGTAGTTGATCATCCCAATTTCCTTTATATTCCAACACACAAGCCCTTAACATGTCATCCAAGGTTTGAATTGTTCTTTCTGCTTGCTCATCGGTTTGAGGATGATATACGGTGCTCAACTTGACCTTAGTACCAAGTCCTCTTTGAAAAGACTTCCAAAAATGAGAAGTGAATTGAGTACCACAATCCGATATGATAGACCTAGGTACACCATGCAATCTCACCAATTCCTGAATATACACCTTGGCATACTCCTCGGCACTATAGGTAGTCTTAACCGGTAAGAAGTGAGACGACTTAGTCATTCTATCAACCATAACCCATATGGAATCAAATTGTCTGCGAGTACGGGGCAACCCAGCCAAAAAGTCCATGTTCACATCTTCCCACTTCCAAGTAGGAATTTCAATATCTTGCGTCAAACCACTGAGTCTTTGATGTTCCACTTTTACTTGTTGGCAATTAGGACATTTCAACACGAACTTGGCTATGTCCTTCTTCATTCCATGCTACCAATACAACTCTCTCAAATCTCGGTGCATTTTGATAGAACCTAGATAAATAGAATATTGAGAATTATGAGCATCTTTCATGATTATCTCCCTTAAACCATCGACATCCGAAACACACTAACGGTCTTGGTAATGTAGCACACCATCTCCCCTTTAGGAGAAAACGTCAATCTTTCCATCGACAACCAACTTCTTAAACTCTACCAAGGAAGGATCTAGGTCTTGTTTCGCCTTAACATCAACTACCAAGGAAGACTCGGATCCACCTTGAACATGAATTTCACTATTATCGGATTCAGCCAACCTCACACCCAACCTAGCCAAACAGTGCATATCTTTCACTAACTCTTTTTTCCCCTTTTCCAAATGAGTCACACTTTTCATGTATAGCCTGCTAAGGGCATCCGCCACAACGTTATCCTTGCCGGGGTGATAAACAATACTCATATCATAGTCCTTGAGAAGTTCCAACCATTTTCTTTTGCCTCAAATCAAGGTCTCTTTGGGTGAACACGGATTTCAAACTCTTGTGAACGGTGAAGACATCCACTTTTACCCCATACAAATAATGTCGCCAAATTTTCGAAGCAAACACCACCACCGCCAACTCAAGATTATGGGTTGGATAATTTTGTTCATGCACCTTCAATTGCCGGGATTCATAAGCTATCACCTTACCATGTTGCATAAGCACACAATCAAAACAAATATGCATCACAATATACCACAAACCCATCTAACCCATTTGGCAAGGTCAAAATCAGAGTTGATGTAAGTCTATCCTTCAAAGTTTGAAAACTCTTCTCATATTCATTTGACCACACAAACTTGGCCTTGTTCTGAGTTAACTTAGTCAACGGAGACGCTATAGAAGAAAACCCTTCAATAAACCGTCTATAGTAGCCGACTAAACCAAGGAAGCTTCGAATATTCGAAGGAGTTAACGGTCTAGGCCAATCCTTCACAGCTTCGGTTTTCTTAGGATCAACCTTAATGTCATCACTGGGCACCACATAACCAAGGAAAGCAACTTCTCCCAACAAAATTAACATTTGCTAAACATGGCGTACAATTGCTTCTCCCTCAATGTTTGAAGCACCAACCTCAAGTGATCCTTATGCTCTTGCTCACTACGGGAGTAAATAAAGATGTCATCAATGAAAATTACTATAAAATTATCAAGGAACGGTTTGGACACCCGACTCATATGGTCCATAAACACCGCCAGAGATTTAGTCAACCCAAATGACATCACCATAAATTAAAAAAGACCATAACGAGTCAAAAAGGCCGTCTTGGGGATGTCGCACTCCCTCACTTTCAATTTGTGATGACCTGAACGAAGATCTATTTTGGAGAAATGAGTAGCTCCTTGAAGTTGGTCAAACAAATCATCAATACTAGGCAATGGGTACCTATTCTGAACAGTCACCTTATTCAATTATCGGTAGTCAATACACATTCGAAGAGTCCCATCCTTCTTCCTCACAAACAATACGGGAGCACCTCAATGTGAGATAGTCGGCCTAATATACCCCTTTTCTAACAATCTTTCAATTGATCTTTCAATTCTTTCAACTCTACCGGGGCCATACGATAAGGAGGAATAGAAATAGGTTGAGTATCCAGAAGGAGATTTTCACGACCCGGATAGGGAGCCTAGATGTGACATGGTGAAAGAGGACCCGAAGAACCTCGATCAAGCCATCATAGCATCATTACACACATCATCGG
>JBCEWC010013006.1:0-15416 GCA_038996855.1 Solanum aculeatissimum | reverse complement strand
CTTCAATGGAGGTCAAGAGAGCCTTAAGATTTCAAAAGAGAGTGTAGGGGAGTTCTAATGGATGAAATAGGGTTTGGAGGATAATTAAGGGTCTTAGGATACCTTAAGGGACTAAAAGGGGGCTTAGGGAAATGTTAAATCACAAAAATACCATTAATAAACCGGAATTTTTCACTGAAAACAACACCCAAATGGAAGCTACAATAACGTCAAAAGGTCTCATGGGCCGTTTACCATGCCGTCAAGATGTACTTAGCCAATTTTTCACGTGAACTCTAGGAGGACATTCTGTCACATTTCATGAACACTTGAACGGACCGTACAAGGTGTGACACCCCGTGTGACACTCCTTCTGACCTCCCTTAACTCCAAAAATAACAGCCAATCCATGGCTTAGCCACTGCCTCACTTAACGAGGTAGTGAACGGACCGTCAAAGTGCAAACGGTCCGTTTGAGGGACCGTTGGCCTACACTTGGCTTAGGGGTGGTTAAATGCCATCCCAAGCTCACTGTTACATCATACTAGGCACTAGACGGACCGTGCAAAGTTTCACAGTCCGTGCCAAAGTCCTTGGCCACCTTTCTGAGCCTATCTCCAATGGCTTCCGAATTTTAGATAGTCTCACTATTTGGACCATATCTCCCTCATCCGATATCCAAATTGAGTCAAACCACTTTTGTTGCAAAGATAATTAAAGAGCTTCAATTTCATATCTGCTATCTCATATGGTTAATCCCACATCAAAAGTTATGACTATTTGAAGTTGACTGTCAAAATTATCCCTCTAGGCCACTTTCTCGCCCAATTTGTATTCGGCCACTTAAACTCATCCCGTGGCCACAAAAACTCAAACATGGCTTGTAGTACATCCTAGAATGCCACCCATAAGTAGATTTTGAAAATATTCGGGTTGTTACACACTTGTTCCCCCATAGGCCCTTGAGGGACTTGTTCCTCGTAAGTCGGGGCCTATCTAGGGAGGTGAGTTCTTCGCGGAGGCATCTTCTTAAAAAGTGACAAGAACACCCACATTTCAGGAAAACTTAGTGAATAGTTTATAGCATGATAACGAAACAATGAAGTGAGATAATTCCTAAAACGTCTTCATAGCCTCTCATTCATAGGTATGGCGTGCATCACACCCATAAATAAGACTCTACTTGACATGGAATTTTGGACTTCGAGGAGCATTTATAAACCTAGTGCTCTGATACTATCTTGGTCATGACTTGAGAGTAGGGCCTAGATGTGACATGGCTAATGAGAACCCAAGAGTCCTCAATCAAGACATCATACCATCAATTTACAAATCATTGGTTCGGAAGCGCATAATTTAACAAGAAGCACATAATTCTAAGGTATTACTGGGCTTTAGACTCAAGCTATGGGGATGTCATTGGGAAGAGAATTTGCATGAATCACATAGCACATAACAAGTACGTCCTTAGGGGCGGGTAAGTATGACTCAAGCTATGGGGGAAACAAGGGAATTGGGACTCTCCACATAAGCACATTCTCATTAAAACACATCATAATAGCATAAGCATAATCATTTCTTTCATACATGATACATAACGAAATCATTTCAAGTAATCACATAGCATATTTGTACGGGATTCTTTGTGATTCCCAACAATGCCTCTAGTATAGAATAGGGTGGGGGCCAAGACATGTCCGGGGCTCACCCTCAAATAAAGAAGAAACAACATACATAAAGGTAGATAGAGAGTGGATGTTGTCTTTGGAACATAAGACTCACCACAAGTGATTCTCAAGGATCCAAATCAACCATCAATAGGTGGATAGATATCATCTCCGGCCCCAAGATGGTTAGATCACGTAGATAAAGAGTATGGCTTAGCACATATATAATGCACCAAGTATGCGGGTATGCAATGCTTATGAGCATGATCCACCTATAGACCAATACTAGATTACAAGGGCACATATATAGAAAAAAGATTATAAGAATGTATAGTATATCAATATTACATGAAATACATAATGCATGAATGCTTAATTATATAAACATAAAGGGGATGGGACCTCAACCGACATTAGACCAAGTGACCTATAACTTGGAACTCCGTCGTCTACCTCACAACGGATAAAGAGGTGACCTACATGACAAAGGTAGATCTTTTCATAACATCATTATCATATCATAAGAGGCATAACATAACCTATGTTTGGCACATAGTTTGATGGAAAGGAGTATGGACCCTTAGCGATAGCCCATGCCGACATCCAATCCCTCGGTGCTAAGCCATCATCCCACAAGAATACAAGCGTATATATATATACATGTTTTTGAAAAAGGCAACAAGTAACTTGTCATCATAACCATGCATAATCGGGCTTAAAAGCCAAAATCACTTTTTTAACTTTCATGCATATGTGACTAAAAAGTCAAAACATTCTTCATGGAATACTCTTATGCATAGGAATAGCTCCATACTTACATAGGTATGAGAAAAGAGTATGGACCTTTGGGGATAGTCCACGCCGACTCTAGTCTCAATCTTATGCACCTTTAAACATTTACATATGGTGTAAACACCCATCATTTTGCTCAAAAAGCCATAACATCGACATAGTGTGATCACAACTTAGTCATACCCATTCATAGCTTGAAAACATAGTCATAAACATCTTTGGGACTTAGCCCACATCAAAAGCTTCATAGAAATTCCATGTTCATGAATACAAATGCAATGAGTGATGAATGAACAACATGGGTAATGGAAATCAAAATTTAAATCATCATAATAAAATGGATTCATCCTTAAATCATAATAAAATCCATAATTAAACATAATTCTTAATACCCATGCTTGAATTGAAAAACTTAGAGGGACATGCATAATTAAGTCTTCATAATCTCAATGTAAATCATGATAATTGAACTTAAATCACATTAAAATCATATAATAAGTACATACCATACTTCAATTTAATTAAATCCACACTAATTTGAAAGACCCAAATTCAAAGTAAGCATAATTTCATAAAAATGAATTGAAGAAATTAATTTGGGGCTTCATGGTTGAAAGGAACCATGAATAAATTCCCACATACCTTGATAATCAAGAAGTTTTAAAGAGGAGAAAGATTGAAGAAGAAGACCCCTTTGAATTCCAATTCCAACCTTCAAGCTATGCTAAGAAGAGAGCTTTTGGGAAGAGAGAATTTTGAAATAATCTAAGTGTTGAAGGAATTTTGATTTGAATGAGGGTGTAAAGGCTAAATCAGGAGTTTAGGAGTGCTTAAAAATGATAAAACGTCCCTAGGATTAGTTAAAAATTACAATTAAACTATTATTGAAACGAGGAAGAAAAACTGGCAACGTCACTATCAAAGGCCACTACACGGTCCGTGTAGTGACTGACGGTCCATGAGCTCCACCGTGAGCCTGGACTTGAAGGTGATACACCAACCTTGAAATGGGTAGGAAAAGTTTGAAACGACACCTACACGGTCAACTACATGGACTGTGAGGGATCACACGATCTGTGAGCCTTCTTCGTGAAACCACACTTGGAAATTGATTTGCTAACGAAGATCCCATACTTAGAAAAATTCACCTCACGAAACCATACGGGCAGTCACACGAGTCATGAGGCTTCACACGGACTGTGAGGTGGTCCGTGGAGCCTCCCTTGGCTCAGACCTTGGCTGATGGCTGATAACGTTTGATAGACTGGTTCACGGTCCTTGAGGCTCCATACAGCCCGTGAACCCCACCATCAAGCTGACGCGATTCTCGGAATGTTAACCTTATACATAGAATTGATCCTTAGGCCAATTCCATCCCGAAACACTTTACCACACTTTGTGAGAGACCACACGGCCTGCCTCACGAACCGTAAGGTGCGACACGGCTACAGAGACTATCATGAGGCAGTGCCTTGGCCAATTATCCAGAAATGATCCCCTGCACAGGTAGTCTCACCAAAAGGTCTATAACATTTACATCCAAACTCCAAATCAAGTGAAACCAAGTGCGTTGGAAAGATAACTCAAAGAGATTTAATTGGATTGGTCGTGACCTACACAATTAATTTTGTACCCATAGATATGGCCATTTAAATTCAGTACTTCCACAAGACGTCAAGCAAAACTTAACCAATGCGGTTCACCTCAGTCAATCAACACAAAGTTCGAAAATTTCTGGGTTGTTACATGATCTCCCCCTTGGGAACATTCATCCTCGAATGGGCTAAAACAAGGCTAAGACTCTACTTAAACAAGAAACGTTTCAAAATAAAACATAATGCATCATTCATCATTTCGTAAAGTCATTTAAAAATCATGTCAAAATATCATTAAAATCATTTTTTGCACATGTATGCATGCCATTTCATGAAACTCAAGAATTAAAGTATTAGGACCATTCGGAAAAAGGTAGAACCTAGTACCTTAGGCTTTAGTAGATTGGAAAAGATAGGGGTATCGCTTCATCATGTCTGACTCCACTTCCCATGTAGAACCCTCCACATGTTAGTTCCTCCAAAGCACTTTAACCGAAGCTACCTCCTTGTTGCGAAGTCGCTTTACTTGCCTATCACAAATTTTAATCGGTACTTCTTCATAAGTCAAGTTTTCCTCAATTGTAACACCTTCCAATGGTACAAACATCTTAGGGTTACCAACCAACTTCCTCAACATTGAAACATGGAACACCAAATGGATAGAACTCATATCCGAAGGCAACTCTAATCTATAAGCCACATTACCAACCCGCTCAACAATCTCATGTAGTCCGACATACCGAGGACACAACTTTCCCTTTTTGCCAAAACACATAATGCCCTTCATAGGAGATACCTTTACATAAACCCAATCACTCACATAAAATTTGAGGCCTCTTTTCTTAACATCTAAGTAAGACTTTTAGTAACTTTGAGTAGTATTCAACCTTTACCAAATCAACTTCACCTTTTCTATAGCTTCAACCACCAAGTTCGGGCCTAACAACGCTATATTACCCAACTCAAACCATCCTATCGGGGACCTACACCTCCTACCATACAAAGCTTTAAATAGAGCAATACTAATGCTAGTGTGAAAACTATTATTGTAGCCAAACTCGATAAGCGATACATGATCATCCCAGTTTCCCTTGAACTCCAATACACAAGCCCTCAACATGTCCTCCAAAGTTTGAATTGTCCTCTAGGCTTGCCCATCATTTTGGGGATGGAAAGTGGTGCTCAATTTAATTTTTGTGCCAAGCCCCTTTTGAAATGATATCCAAAAGTGAGAAGTGAATTGGGTACCACGATCTGATATGATTGACCTTGGTATACCATGCAACCTCACCAATTCCCGGATATACAACTTAGCATAATCTTCGACATTATAAGTAGGCTTGACCGATAAAAAGTGAGTCAACTTGGTCATTCGATCAACAACAACCCATATAGAATCAAACTATTTATAACTACGGGGCAACCCAACTACGAAGTCCATTTTCACATCTTCTCACTTCCAAGTAGGGATCTCAATATCTTGAGCCAAACCGTCCGGCCTTGGGTGTTCCACCTTCACTTGTTGGCAATTCAGACATTCGAACACAAACTTAGCTATGTCTTTCTTCATGTCATGCCACCAATACACCTCCCTCAAGTCCCAATGCATTTTAGTGGATCCTAGATATATAGAATATTGGGAATTATGAGCCTCACTTATGATAACCACCCTAAGGCCATCGACATTTGGGACACACAACCGGTCTTGATACCGTAGCACACCATCTCCCCCTAGGAGAAAACCTCTATCTTTTTTTTTGGAAACCAACTTCTTTAACTCAACCAAGGAAGGATCCAAATCCTGTTTTGTTTTTACATCAACAATAACAGAAGAATCAGACCCATTTTGAACAAGAATACCGCCATCATTTGAGTTGGTCAGTCTAACACCCAACCTTGCCAAAAGGTGTACATCTCTCACCAATTGCTTCTTTCCTTCATCAAAATGAGACACACTTCCCATGGACAGTCGACTAAGGGCATCCGCTACGAAATTTGCCTTGCCAGGATGATATAAGAAACTCATGTCATAGTCCTTGAGTAGTTCCAACCACCTCCTTTGTCTCAGATTAAGATCTCTTTGGGTGAACACATATTGCAAACTCTTGTGATTGATGAAAACATCAACATGAACTCCATAAAACTAATGTCTCCAAATCTTTAAAGCAAATACTACTCCCGCACCCTCAAGATCATGGGTCAGATAGTTTTGTTCATGAACCTTCAATTGTCGGGATGCATAGTCTATCACCTTACCATGTTAGAGTACATATCCTAACCCGATCCATAAAGCATCACAATATACCACAAACCCATCTAATCCATTCGGTAAAGTCAAGATAGGGGTTGATGTAAGTCGGTCCTTCAAGGTCTGAAATCTCTTCTCACACTCATTTGGCCACACAAACTTGGATTTCTTTTGAGTCAACTTGGTCAATGGGGATGCAATAGAAGAGAACCCCTTAAGAAAACTCTGATAATAACCCGCCAACCCAAGGAAACATCGGATATCAGAAGGGGTCAACGGTCTAGGCCAATTCTTTACTGCTTCAGTCTTCTTGGGATCATTCTTAATTCTGTCACCAAACACCACATTACCCAAAAAAGCAACTTCCCCCAACCAAAACTCACATTTACTAAACTTGGAAAATAATTTCTTCTCCCTCAAGGTCTAAAGCACTAACCTCAAGTGATTCATTTGTTCCTGCTCATTTCGGGAGTAAATCAGAATATCATCAATGAAGACCACCACAAAATTATCAAGGAATTGCTTAAACACTCGATTCATAAGATCCATAAACACAGATGGGGCATTGGTTAAAACAAATGGCATCACTACAAATTCAAAATGTCTGTACCGAATCCAGAAAGTTATATTAGGAATATCACATTCCTTTACCTTCAACTGATGGTAACCCAAACGAAGATCTATCTTTGAGAAGTTAGTGGCTCCTTGGAGTTGATCAAACAAATCATCTATCCTGGGCAACGGGTACATATTCTTGATGGTCACCTTGTTCAACTATCGATAATCAATACACATTCAAAGCAATCCATCCTTCTTCCTTACAAATAACACGAGAGAACCCCATGGAAAAATACTTGGCCTGATAAAGCCTTTCTCCAAAAAATCCTTCAACTAATCCTTCAACTTCTTTAATTCAGTCGGAGCTATACAGTAAGGAGGAATGGAAATAGGTTGTTTATCGGAAAGGAGATCTATGCCGAAATCCACCTCTCTCTCAAGAGGAATATTGGGCCAATCTTTGGGAACACATCAGGTAATTCATTAACCACCAGAACTGACTAAAAAGTTAGAGAATCAGTTTCTACATCTCTAACCCTCACAATATGATAGATGCACCCCTTAGAAATCATCTTCCAAGCTTGAGATAAGAGATAAACCGGCCTTTAACAACGAAATCACTACCCTTTCATTCCAAAATAGGCTCATTAGGGATTTGAAATCTGACTCGTCTAGTCCTACAATCAACCAAGGCATATGACGCATGCAACCAATCCATTCCAAGAATAATATCGAAGTCAAACATTTCAAGCTCTTTCAAGGTCACCGCGAAAGACTTTATGCAAGACTGAAACAAGAAAACCCTGATATACGTTTTGGACAATAATACACTCACCCACAGGAGTAAACTGAATAAGGTTCCCTCAAAGTTTTAGAACTCAAACCAAATTTAAGAGCCAACTAAGGGGTCACAAAAGATAAATTTGCACCTGGATCAAGCAAAGCATAAACATCAAAATCAAAGACTTGTAACATACCAGTGATCACATCTGGAGCCTCCTCAACCTTCTAGCGTGCATGTAAAGCATAGAAACTGTTGTTCCTGGGAGCATTTATTGGAGGTGATCTTTGTTGAACCTGACCACCCGAAGCTCCTTGACCCTAACCCTTCTTAGCTACCTTAGGACAGTCATTCATTTTATGGCCTATCTCACCACACCCGAAGCAAGCACCCGATCCCCATAAACACTTCCCGAAATGAACTCTCCCACATTGACCACATCGGTGAGGCAATGGGAAACCCCTAACTGGTGCTTTGGAAGGGGGCACTCTGTCATTGGAAACCCTCACATTCGACCCTTGGCCTTGTTTGAATCGGCCATTTCCACCACCATTCCTAGAGTTAGAGAACCCGCCATCATATCGGGCCCTATTAAAATCATTCGCCTTCCTCTCCTTGAGTTTCTCCCCCTCAATCTATTAAGCATAAGTCATAAGCCTTAAAATATTCATATCTCGAATAAGCATAGCGGTGAGACACTCTTTCACTACCAAACCAGAGACCCCAAAAATAAACTTGTGCATCCTTTTATGGGGATCAGCCACTAGCATGAGAGGATACTTTGAGAGCTTGGTGAACTTGAGAGAATAGTCTCTCATAGACATGTCACCTTGTTTAAGGTTAATAAATTTTGTCATCTTGGCCTCCCTATGTTCAATAGGGAAGAAATGGTCCTAAAAAGCAAACTTAAACTCCTCCCAATCAACCTTGACATCAACAACTCTCTCAACCAACCACTAATTATACCACACCTGGGCCATATCTATCAATTGGTAAACAGCCAACTCGGCTTTTTCTTCAGAACCCATACCCATGACATTCAACACCTTAGTGAGCTCGTCAATAAAGTCCTGGGCAACCTCATCAGATTTAAAACCAAAGAACTCTAAAGGGTTCATCCGAGTGAACTCTTTCACCTTAGAGGCTGGAGTTTGACCATGAGTGGGATTAGCCGGCCGGGCCTGATTAGTCACCACCTGCACCAGCATAGCAATCACATTCCGAAACTCAGCATGAGTTACTTGCTCCCCCATACGACCTTGAGGGACATATTACTTGTAATTTAGGGCCTATCTAGGGAAGTGAGCTCTTCGCGGAGGCATCTTCTGAAAGAGTGAAGAGAACACCCACAGTTCAGGAAAACTTAGTGAATAGTTCATAGCACGACATAAGAAACAACAAAGTGAGAAATTTCCTAAAACGTCATCATAGCCTCTCATGAATAGGTATGGCGCGCATCACACCCATGAATAAGACTTTACTTGACGTGGCATGTTGGACTCCGAGGATCATTTATAAACATAGTGCTCTGATACCATCTTTGTCATGACCTGAGAGTAGGGCCTAGATGTGACATGGCGAATGAGAATCCAAGAGTCCTCAAACAAACCATCATAGCATCAATTTACACATTATTGGTTCAGAAGCGCATAATTTAACAAGAAGCACATAATTCTAAGGGATTATGGGGCTTTGGACTCAAGCTATGGGGATATCATTGGGAAGAGGATTTGCATGAATCACATTGCACATAACAAGTACGTTTTAAGGGGAGGGTAAGTATGACTCAAGATATGGGGGCAAGAAGGGACTTGGAACTCTCCATATAAGCACATTCTCATTAAAACACATCATAATAGCATAAGCACAATCATCTCTTAAATACATGATACATAACCAAATCATTGCAAGTAATCACATAGAATATTTTTATGGGAGTCTTTGTGGTGTCCAACAATGCCTCTAGTCTAGAATAGGGCGGGGGCCAAGACATGTCCCGAGCTTACCCTCAAATAAAGAAGTAATAACATACATAAAGGTAGATAGAGAGTGGATGTTGTCCTTGGAACATAGGACTCACCATAAGCGATTCTCAAGGATCCAAATTAACCATTAATAGGTGGATAGATGTCGTCTCTGGCCCTTACATGGTTAGATCATGTAGATAAAAAGTATGGGTTAGCACGTATTTAATGCACCAAGTATACGGGTATGCAATGCTTATGAACATGATCCACCTATAGACCAATAATAGATGACAAGGGCACATATATAGAAAGAAGATTATAAGAATGGATATTATATCAATATGCCATGAAATCCATAATGCATGAATGCTTAATTAAATAAACATAAAGGGTATGGGACCTCAACCGACATTAGACCAAGTGAGTTATAACTTTGAATGTTGTCGTGCCCGATAATGGATAAAGAGGTGACCTACTTGCCAAAGGTAGATCCTTTCATAAAATCATCATCATCTCATAAGAGGCATAACATAACCTATGTTTGGCACATAGTTTGACGGAAAGGAGTATGGACCCTTGGGGATAGTCCACGTCGACATCCAATCCCTCGTGCTAAGCCATCATCCCACAAGAATATATACGTATATATATATATATATATACACATTTTTAAAAAAGAGAACAAGTAACTTGTTATCATAACCATGCATAATCTGGCTTAAAAGCCAAAATCACTTTCTTTACTTTCATGCATATGTGACTAAAAAGTCAAAACATTCTTCATGTCATACTCTTATGCATAGGAATAGCTCCATACTTACATTGGTATGAGAAAAGAGTATGGACCCTTGGGGATAGTCCACGCCGACTCTAGTCACAATCTTATGCACCTTTAAACATTACATATGGTGTAAACACCCATCATTTTGCTCAAAAATCCATAACATCGAAATAGTATGATCACAACTTAGTCATACCCATTCATAGCTTGAAAACATAGTCATAAACATATTTGGGACTTAGCCCACATCAAAAGCTTCATAGAAATTCCATGTTCATGAATGCAAATGCAATGAGTGATGAATGAATAACATGGGTAATGGAAATCAACATTTAAATCATCATAATAAAATGGATTCATCCTTAAATCATAGTAAAATCCATAATTAAACATAATTCATACTACCCATGCTTGAATTGAATAAATTAGTGGGACATGCATAATTGAATCTTCATAATCTCAATGTAAATCATGATAATTTAACTTAAATCACTTTAATATCATATAATAAGTACAATCCATACTTTAATTTAATTAAATCCACACTAATTTGAAAGACCCAAATTCTAAGTAAGCATAATTTCATGAAAATCAATTGAAGAAATTAATTTGGGTCTTCATGGTTGAAAGGAGCCATGAATAAATTCCCACATACCTTTATAATCAAGAAGTTTTAGAGAGGAGAGAGATTGAAGAAGAAGACCCCTTTGAATTCCAATTCCAACCTTCAAGCTATGCTAGGAAGAGAGCTTTTGGGAAGAGAGAATTTTGAAATAATCTAAGTATTAAAGGGATTTTAAATTGAATGAGGGTGTAAAGGCTAAATCAGGAGTTTAGGATAGCTTAAAAATGCTAAAACGTCCCTAGGATTAGTAAAAAAATATAATTAAATCATTATTGAAATGAGGAAGAAAATATAGAAACGTCACTGTCAAAAGACACTACACAAACCGCGTAGTGACTCACAATCCGTGAGCTCCACCATGAGCCTGGACTTGAAGGTGATACACCAACCTTGAAACGGGTAGAAAAAGTTTGAAATGATACCCACACGGTCAACTATATAGACCGTGAAGGGTCACACGATCTGTGAGCCTCCTTAGTGAAGCCACACATGAAAAACGATTTGCTAACGAAGATCCCATACTTAGAAAATTCACCTCACGCAAGCCGTGAGGCTTCACATGGACCGTGAGGTGGTCCGGTAGAGCCTCTCTTAGCTCATACCTTGGTTGGTGGCTGACAAGGTCCCACGGACTGGTTCACGGTCCTTGAGGCTCCATACGGCCCATGAACCCCACCATCAAGTTGACGCAATTCTCGGAACGTTAACCTTTTACATAGAATTGATCCTTAGTCTAAGGCCAACCAAAAAAACTTTACCACACTTCGTGAGAGACCACATGGCCTGCCTCATGGACCATAAGGTGCCACATGGCTAGTGAGACTACAGTGAGGCAGTGCCTTGGCAAATTATCCAGAAACGATCCCCTGCGCAGGTAGTCCCACCAAAAGGTCTATAACTTTCACATCCAAACTCTGAATCAAGTGAAACCAAGTGCGTTGGAAAGATAACTAAAAGAGCTTAAATTGGACTAGTCTTGGCCCATACAGTTCATCCCGTACCCAAAGATATGGCCATTTAAAGTTAGTGTTCCCATAAGACATCAAGAAAAACTTAACCAATGCGATTTACTTGAATACGGTCACCTAAGAGAGACTTGAAAGACTCAAGAGTCAATAAAGGTAGGCTCAAATAAGACCTCAATAAATCAACATGAAGTTCAAAAATATCCGGGTTGTTACATAAAATTGTTTCAACCTATTCCCAGTGAGATCGACCCCGACTCTTAGTTGGGTAAGTATACTACTAAAGATCATTTATATTTCTTCCAAGAAGTAAATTTGAATGTTATCATGCATCATACGAAAACACATTTTAAAGTTCATAGACATCAAATACTTATCTTTGTGGGAGGAGATCGTAACTAACATTTAACACCAAGTGAGTTACTACATGAAATGTAACATAAATTCCTATGTTAGCATGGGGAGTCCACTTGTCGGGTAGAACTCCACCAACTTGAGCATGCATATCTTTGTTTAACTTTGCTATTGTGGATCCACTAGCGTTAGCCAACAAGGTCTCCTATGGTGGCACATAGTTAATGAGACAAGGGATTGCTACTAAGGTTCCCTTATTGAACCCAACCTCAATGCCCTATTCGATACTAAGTCAAGTCCCATGGAATATTTATAACATAGGAATATACATAAACATTAGTAGAACTTTGAAACATACTTTTAATGTTATAGGAGTAGCTCATTAACTTGGGATCCACTTAAGTGAAAATTGGTCTTTCACATTGAGTGTCCATCTTAAATATCATTAAAGGGCTTCTTATCATGCTTATAACTTTCATGGCAATCATAAACTTTCATAACATATATTAAAGCCCTTATTATTAGAATCAAGTAGGAACTCAACTTAAACTTAGTCGGCTTATGCAAATAACTTTAAAAACGCATGATTCAAAAGAATTAAGTAATATCATGGTGAAGCTCAACAATTTAAAACCATGTCTAAACAACCCATATTATCATTGAAAACATCTAGATAATAAAATCATGGCATTCAACTTGAAACTATAGGAATTCATAGCACATCATCACATTGCATCATTAGAGTGAAATAATTAAAAATATATCATTATAACATCATTTAAAACATGCTCATGAATCTTATAAATCTTATAACCTAAAGAAAAGGTAAAAAAATGACATTGTTGGACTTTGTGGATGAAAGGAATCCATAAATAAACTCACATACCAAATTGAAGACCTTAAGAAAAGGCTTAAAGGTTTGGGAAGAAAACCCTTTGGAAACCCTAACTCTTCTTCTTTCTTGGAAGGAACTTTGCCTTAGAAAAATTTGAAGAATTTTGAGTGGGAAAGAATGAGAATGTTTAAGAGGGTTGAGGGCTGATATTTGTAGGTTTAGGTCCCAAAATGATGTAGTTCTAGACTTAGGGTATGGAAAAAGGTCAAAAAATACCTTTCACTAAATCTATCATACCTAAACCACGACCCCTATTTATGGGTCGTAGAATGAACCACATATCGTAGTCTTGGGGTTTTGTCCTATTACCTTTTTGAACCTTTTGAAACTGCCTCAAAACCTTACTTTACGAGTGCCTTTTACTAATAATAAATTGTTTATGGGTCGTAGACCATTTTGTAAAAGCTTTCCATACTTAGAAAAATTTCCAAACTCATGACCCCAAACCACGAACCCATGACTCACCTATTTGTTCATAGTTCAAGATTCAAAAACCTATATTTGACGAACCCTACCTCCAATACTAAGAACCCCTCTTTATAGTCTGTATTTCCTTTTACGAACCATAAATATCCCTCGTAAAGTGTCCCCACACTTAGTTTTTCATCCTGTCAAACCCCATCTACGAGCCTTATTTATGACTCATGGTTTGAAAAACAAGCCGTAAATAAGGCTCGTACTTTTGATATGCATATATTTTGTTCCACTTCTTTTGCACTTTCTGACTTTCTAACATATGGGGCCTTACATAAATCTTGTGCTTTGATAGTAAGTTTGTCATGACACGAACAGGCTCTAGGTGTGACATGACGATCAGAACCCTAAAGGACACCAACCAAGACATCCTACATACAAAAATGGGAATATATACATATATAAGGTATAATAATCATCACACATTATAGTCAATAGAAGAGAGGAATAAGTCTTAATAGTAAACAAGGCATTTATATCAAAGGCAACATAGACTTTTATACAACGCATATTGTCCAACAATCCCTCTACATAGACTATGGATGGGGGCTAATACATTTCCCTATCTCTCCCTCAATGAAAAGTAAATGTCTCAATATGCTAGTAAGTAATAACAAGATCATGAGCTTAATGTGTAAAATAAACCCTTGAAGTATGAGGTTGTAACGACCTGAAAATTTTCGAACTTCTTATTGATTGGTCTTGGATGATGTTAAAATGGTCATGGTTGAATTTTGGTAGCCATGGGTTGATTTTAAGTGGTTGGATTCAAAATGGACTTTTTGGTGTCATAGAGAGGCCATTTGGGAAGTGTACTTTGGGGAATCATAACATTTGGTGCGGGATGAACTATGTGGGATACTATATATCAAATTTAATCTCTGTGAATTATATTTTCAATGCAACTGGTTTCACTCAATTCGAAACTCGTATGAGAATGTTATGGCCAAAATAGTGAGACTGCCCGTAATTGGAAGGACGCTGGAAACGTGTTCTGGAAATAGTCCAAGGACAGGACCACGGACCGTGTGAAGGTCCACGGTCCAGGTGGGGGTTTGTGGGAGGTTCCAGTGGGCTCCTAGATGCCAGGACCCAGGCCATGGACCAAGGCAAACCCCACGGACCATCCCACGGTCCATGAGACCTCACACGGGCCGTGAGAGGTCTCGGGAAGTGGGGTAGAACCATGGCTAAGTTTTGGGGCTAGACTCCTGGACAAGTGTGTCTCCATGGACTAGTACACGATCCATGTGAAGCCACACGGTCCTTGAGACCCCCTCCCCCCCCCGTGAAGTGATCCAGAAAGTCCCCAACAGTTAAAGCCAAAGATGAGTCCAAGGCATGGCACACGGACAGGTATATGGTCCGTGTATCTGTAGACGGACACCTGGGGCGTACCGTGTGGCACTGTGTTTTCGGGATTAGTCCATTTTATTAATGGTTAATTGATAATTTAATTAAATCCTATGCCTCTTTTAGGCTCTCTAAGGTCCCCTAAACCCTTTTCATCCATTCTAACATTCTCCATTACACATTGAAATTTCAAAAATTCTCTTGACCTCCATTGATGAAATCTTGAAGAAATTTGGGGAAGATCATCCTTGTTGTGAAATCCTTCAATTATCTTGGCTAATTTCAAGGTATGTGGGTTTGATTCGTGGATTCCCTTTCATCCATGAAGACCCAAGAACCCTCCTTTTTAAATTATGATTTTAAGTTTTAATTAAGGTTGGGT
>JBCEWC010013005.1:0-13595 GCA_038996855.1 Solanum aculeatissimum | reverse complement strand
CAAAACGACACTTTTACCAGAACTAATAAAAATGACCTTCAGGATTATTATATTATCTACCATTAAAAATCATGTTCATCCTCGAATGGAAAACAAGAGACATACATGAAGTCTATAAAAGATAGGAGTAGTCGGTCTGCATATCCAACTTTGTATCTTAAGTACCCTCTCCCTCAAGTCATTATTGCCACTTAACCTTTATCAAAACTATTATGTCTGAGGTCCTCAACTTTTGAATTTGTCTATCTAGAATAGCCACTGGTTTCTCCTCATAAGTCAAATCCAAATCCAACTTTATCAAATCAATAGATATCACACGAGACTCATTTAGAATATAATGATGTAACGTAAAGACATAGAATACCAGATGCACAGAAGACAAACTAGGTGGTAAGGCAAGTTTGTGGGCTACCTCACCCACTCTCTCTAGAATCTCAAAAGGACTAATATACCTAAGGTTGAGCTTGGCTTTATTTTCAAACCTTATGAAACCCTTCATGGGAGAAATCCTCAACCATACCCATCACCCTCTATGAACTCTAAGGGTTGAACATGCTTATCAGCATAACTCTTTTGGTGACTCTGGGCTGTTAATAACTGACTCTGAATCAAATAAACTTGCTCTATGGCATCTCTAAGAAATTCTATGCCAAGGTTATCCACCGCAAAAAAATCAACCAACCTATAGGCAATCTACATCTCTAGTCATACAAGGCATCAAAAGGAGACTTCTGGATGCTAGAATGATAATTATTGTTATAAGGAAACTTTTCCAAAGGCAAATACTGATCCCCCTAGAACTAAAGTCAACTATGCATGCCATAAGCATATCCTCTAACACCTATATAGTCTTGTCTGACTGCCCATCTGTCTAAGGATGAAATGTTGTACTCAAGTTTAAGTGAGTGCCCAAACCATATTGTAAGGCTTTGTAGAAGTGGGAAGCGAATAAAGAACCTTGATCAGACACTATAGAAATAGGTACTCCATGAAGTCTCACAATTTGGCTGATATATAAGTGAATAAACTTCTCTGTCGTGTACCTAAGCTTAATTTGAATAAAGTGAACATACTTGGTCAAGCGGTCCATGATAACCCAGATAGAGTCATACTTGCCTAAAGTAGTGGGTAAACCAACTAAATAATTCATCATGATCCACTACCATTTCTAAGTAGGAGTGGGCATCTTCTGGAATTCTCTCATCGACCTTTGATGCTCACACTTGACCTATTGGCAGGTCAAACATTTGGCCACAACTCAACTATGTCCTTATTCATACTACACCATTGGTAGTGCTGGCTCAAAGTATGGTACATCATCTCCACTCCTAGATGAATGGAATATCTAGAACAATGAGCCTTCTCAAGTATTAACCTGATCAAGTCACCCACCTTAGCCACACATATCTAGCACCCAATCCTCAAAGCCCCATCCGCATCAAGTATGACCTCCTTAGCCTCACTCCTAGTCACCTTGTCTCGAATAAGACACAACCTCTCATTCTCAAACTAACGCTAATAGATTTGGTCCATCAAGGATGCTCGGGCCTTTAAGAAATCTAGCACACCACCCTCATCAGAAAACTGAAGCCTAACTAACCTGTCGGCCAATCTTTGAACATCTCTAGCCAAGGGTCACTCCTCTACTTGAATGGTTGCAAGACTGCTCATACTAGAAGTCTTCCTACTCAAAGCATCGGCCACTATATTAGCATTTCCTAGATGGTATAGAATGGTTAATTCATAGTCTTTTAGAAACTAAATCCATATCATCTACCTCAAATGCAGGTCCTCTTGGCTAAAGATATATGGTAAGCTACGATGAAAGATCTCACAATGAACCTCATACAGATAGTATCGCCACAGGTTAAAGATAAAGACAGCCGCCAACTCCAAATCATGAGTAATAGTTTTTCTCATGGTTCGTCAATTGCTTTGAAGCATGGGCAATTACCTTACCCTTCTGCATTAACACACCTCCCAAGACAACACCTGACACATCATAATATATGGTGAAATCAACATCCTTCTTAAGCAAGGTTAAAATTAAAGTGGTAGTCAAAAAATCCTTGAGATTTTGGAAGCTCTCCTCACACTTCTTCAACCAAACAAATGCTACATTCTTCTAAGTGAGTCTAGTCAATAGAGCTCCTATAGTAGAAAATATTTGCACAAAGCACCGACAATACCCAGCTAAACCCATAAAGCTATAGATCACTGTAGCTGAAGTAGGTCTAGTACATCCTCTAATAGCCTCAATCTTTATCGGATCAACCCTGATGCCCTTCTTGGACACCACATGCCTTAGAAATGCTAACAAACTGAGCCAAAACTAACACTTAGAAAACTTAGCATACAATCTCTCCTCCCTAAGCCTCTGAAGCACAATCCTCATGTATCTAACATGATCGACCTCAGTCTTTGAATAGACCAAGATATCATCAAAAAATACAGTCACAAAAGAATCTAAATAAGGCCAAAATACTTCATTCAAGAGCTTCATAAATATCGCAGGTGAATTAGTCAACCCAAATGACATGACAAGAAATGCATAATTACCATACCTTATCTGAAAGGCAACCTTAGGAATATCGAATGGTCTAATCCTCAACTAGTGATACCTAAACCTCAAATCTATCTTAGAAAACACTGCAGCACCCTGAAGCTGGTCAAACGAATCATCAATCCTGGGAAGAGAGTAATGTTTCTTGATAGTCACATTGTTTATATGTTTGTAGTCAATACACGTTCTCATCGACCCATCCTTCTTCTTTACAAACAGAACTGGACCACTCTATGGAGACACACTAGGTCAAATGAACCCATTACATAATATATCATGAAGTTGGTCCTTTAGCTCCTTCAGTTCAACAGGAGCCATATAGCAAGGAGCAATAAAAATGGACTTAGTGTCGGGCTTAACATCAATGACAAAATCAATGTCCCTGTTAGAAGGGACTCCTGGGAGATTAGTAGAATAAACATCCATAAACTCATAAACAATGGCATATCAGTACTAGTATCATACATAAAGGCCAAATAGGATAAATAATATCACAACACGAACCTAGGTCTTAGCCATGATATGACAAATATGACACCCGAGGGCATCCCATCCAAGCCTTATGTTCATACCATAAACATACATAAGGTAAAATAAGTATACATAAGAGAATAAGCAAGCGAAATATAAAAAATATTAAAATATCATAGCTCTCATAGGGGAATTTTACATAAATCCATAGTGTCTAAAATATGCCTCTACATCGTGGGATCTTGGCGGGGTTTAGAACATACATACTATCTCACCCTCAAGACATACATAAAAAAAATAACAAAGTCTCAATATATAGATACATAATAAATGGGCTTATTCCCAAAGCATGGGAACTCACCAACAATCTTCAATCTTGGAATCTAAATCTAGCCATGAGTTTCCTTATCATTCGTTCTACATAGTTAGATCACGTAGACAAAGAAGTATATGTTAGTACATGGAATGCACTAAGTATTTAGGTATGCCATGAACCAAAGGATATTACAATAATATCAATATGCATAATCATAATCAATAGAGTAAGGACATAATATGTATGAGCAATGCAAGTTTAATTTTATGTGAAGAAACACCATCAAACCTTTCATCATATTAACATACATATGTGGGAATAAGATCATAACCCACATATAAGACCATGTTGACTATTACATGGAATCTTGATGTTCTATCTGCATCCAGCTAAAGAGGAGTCTACTTTTCCAAGGTAAACCCAATCCTCACCCTATAGGCTCTATCCTAGCACGATGAGAATCCATCATTTGACCCCATCCTTTAGGCGCTATGCTAGCACAACGAGTGTCCATTAAATCTATAAGGATCAATTAGCACAACTTTAAGGCATAAAACATAAATATCATTCCTATGGTGGCATATAGTTATGGGACTATGGAATCTACCAAAGCCCTCTCGGTGCTAAGTCATATCCCACAGAATACATAAATCATACACATGCATAGCTTTCATCATCATTCATACTTTATTAGAATCATACTTTCATATCTTGTAAAACAGTTATGGAAACATCTCATATAATAAGAATAATCCATCTACTTTGCTTTTCATCATAGTGTGGGTACGCATTCTCACCTTAAAATCATCATCATAAAAATTGGGGTTTCCATCACCCTCTTTATCATGGCATCATCATTATATTAGTCATAATATCATCATTGTCATAAAATATGCTTTTACATATACTTGAAGTCATAACATAGTCCATCATAGGAGACTAGGGCTAAGTGTGGGTCCATGAACGATTGAGTCAAAGTCATGCAATTGGATCAGATTCATAGTAAAAACATGCAATTTAAATCAACCTGAATTATTAGTAAGGGAACCCACATCATATAATTAAAGCCCTCATCATGCATACTTGAAATCACATACTTATACTTGAAAATTGTATAAAATCATATAATCCTTTATAATTCATGCATAGATAGGTTTAATAATCATGGAATATTCATAATTCATGCTTTAGAAATCATAGCATAAAAGCCCATCAGAAATCATCATGAAATTTTGATTAAAAGAAGGTTTTGAATTGGGCTTCATAGATGAAACTAATCCATGAATGAAGACCTACATACCTCAAGTGAGGATCCTTAGAATTGAAGATGAAAATCTAGAAAACTTTAGTCAAACCTTAGAACCCTAGCTTCAATGGAATCCTTGACTTAGAGAGAGAAATATTGAGGATCTTTGGAAAAATTTTGAAGATGAATAGATTTGAATGATTTAGTAATAGGACTTATAGGAATTAGGTCATTTAGGGTAGTTAAGAGAGCCAAAACAACGTAGTTTAGGACTTAAACAAATTGAAAATGGCAAAAATTCTCTTCATTAAAAACTGTTGGGGCCAATCACGTGACCCCGTCCACGGGTCGTGGTTCAACCTACAAATCGTACCTTGGCTCTCAGAATTTTATGTCACAAAAATTGAGTTACTAAAATTTGCAGCTTCTAAACCACGGACATGCAGGATGACCCGTCAATCTATTAATGGGTTTTTGGTCCTCTCGTAGGAGTGATTCCAAACTTAGAAAATGTAGGCCCTTTAGGGCTCTTTTCCACAAAACCTTTTACGAGTTGTAATTCAATATACGATCCATCTTATTAATCGTACAACAATTTCCTAAAATTCCTAAAATTTCCAACTTCTTAGGCTTAATTCAAAAAACCATCCTATGACCCATGGTTTCATCCATGAGTTATAGACTAGCTCGTAGGATCAAACCAGCACCAAAATCCTTGTCTTTTAGTTTTCCAAGCCTATCAACATGAGGGGTGTTACAATATATCTCCCTTGGGATCATTCGTCCTCAAATGAGACAGAGATATGCTTGAATATAGCAAAAATAGAGTCATATCATAACATATATGCAAGAATGCAACTTAATCATCATCATTTTCATAAAATCATCAAACTTATGCATCGAACATTACTATAAAATAGTTTCATGACCATGCATGCATACAACTTGACAAAAGACATGTATTCATGAGAACTTTAGAGGAATAGATCATATTAAATACCTTAGGGCTTGCATAGAAGGAAAGCAGTAGGGATATTGTTTCATCATGTCTGCTTCAACCTCCCAAGTAGCACTCTCAACTTGTTGATTTCTCCATAACACTTTAACGGATGCAACTTCTTTATTCCTTAACCTTTTTACTTGCCGGTCCAAAATCACAATTGTACTTCTTTATAGGTCAAATCCTCTCCAATAGGCACCTCCTTCAATGGAATGATAGAATTAGGAACGTCTATACATTTTCTCAACATAGACACATGAAACACTAGGTGAACCATGGCTAACTCCATAGGAAAATCTAGCTCATAGGCTACATTCCCAACCCTTTTCACTATCTCATAAGGCCCCACATATCTAGGACTCAATTTTCCTTTCTTGCTTAAATGCCTCACTCCTTTCATTGGTGAAACCTTCAAATACACCCAATTGTCTTCATTGAACTCCAATTCTCTTCTTCTAACATCGACATATGACTTTTGATGACTTTGGAAAACCTTCAACCTCTCTCTTATGACTCTCACTTTCTCCATAGCATCAAGTACCAAATCTGGTCCAATTAAGGAAATCTCTCCAACTTCAAACCATCCCACTGGGGACCTACATCATCTACCATACAAAGCTTCAAATAGAGCCATACCGATACTTGAGTGAAAACTATTGTTACAAGAAAATTCAATAAAAGCTAAGTGATCATCCCAACTTCCTTTAAAATCAAGCACATAAGCCCTCAACATATCTTCCAATGTTTGTATTGTTCTTTTGGCTTGTCCATCCATTTGAGGATGAAATACGGTGCTTAACTTCACCTTTGTACCAAGTCCTTGTTTAAAAGACTTCCAAAAATGAGAAGTAAATTGAATACCTCTATCCGATATAATAGGCAATGACACTCTATGCAATTTTAGAAATTCTTGAATATAGACCTTAGCATAATCTTCAACACCATAAGAAGTCTTTATCCATACAAAGTGGGTTGTTTTCTTCATTCAATCAACAACCACCCATATTGAGTCAAATTTATTTCTAGTCTTTGGCAAACCTATAATTAAAATCCATATTCACTTCCTCCCATTTCCAAGTTTGTACCTCAATATCTTGAGTCAACCCAACGGGTCTTTGATGTTCCACTTTTACTTGTTGACAATTGGCACATCCCATCACACTCTTTGCTATGTCTTTCTTCATGTCAACCCACCAATACAGTTCCCTCAAATCTCTATACGTTTTGGTGGATCCTGGATGAATAGAATACTTAGAATTATGAGCTTCATCAAGTATCTTTTCCCTTAAGCCATCCACATTAGGTAAACATAACCGCCCTTGGTAACGTAGCACTCTATCTCTCTCTTATGAGAAGACCTCTATCCACTTATTAGCTACTAATTTCTTCAAGTTAACCAAAGTAGGATCCATATATTGTTTTGCTTTTACTTCCTCTATTCTATTTTGTACCAACACACCACTCTCTTTGTTCCCCTTTTCAACATGTCCAATGCTTCCCATAGACACTCTAGTCAATGTGTCGGCCACAACATTAATCTTGTTGGGGTGATACATCACACTCATGTCATAATTTTTCAAAAGTTTCAACCACCTTCTTTGTCTAAGGTTCAAATCCCTTCGCTAAACACATATGGCAAGCTCTTATGATCAATGAACATATCAACGTGTACCTTATAGAGATAGTGTCACCAAATCTTTAATGCAAACACAATGGCCAACAACTCAAGACCATGAGTCAGATAATTCTTTTCATGCACTTTCAATTGCCTTGAAGAATAGGCAATGACCTTTTCATGTTGCATAAAAACACAACCCAAGCCTTAATATGAGGAATCACAATACACAACAAAACCATACGGACCTTTGGGCAATGTCAAAATGAGAGCTGAAGTAAGATGATCTTTCAATAATTGGAAACTCTTTTCACATTCGTAGGACCATTGGAATTTCGACTTAGTCAAAGGAGAAGCAATAGAGGAAAATCCTTTAATAAATCTTCCATAGTATCCAGCCAAACTAAAAAAGCTCCTAATATCGGATGGAGACAATAGTCTTGGTCAATTCTTCACCACTTCTGTCTTCTTTGGATCAACTCTAATACCATTGCCCAAAATAATGTGACCAAGAAAAGCCACCTCTCTTAGCCAAAATTCACACTTGCTAAACTTGGCATAGAGTTGTCTCTCTCTCAATGTTTGCAACACAATCCTTAAATGGTCTTAATGATCCTTTACATCCCGCAAGTAAACCAATATATCATCTATGAACACCACCACAAACATATCCAAATAAGATTTGAAGATCCTGTTCATCAAATCCAAAAATGTTGTAGGGGAAATTTGTTAGTCCAAATGAAATGACCAAGAATTCAAAATGGCCATACTAAGTTCTAAATGTCAACTATGGAATGTTATCTTCCTTCACCCTCAATTGGTAATATTCGAACTAGAGGTCAATCTTAAAGAAATAGCTTGCACCTTATAGTTGATCAAATAGGTCATCGATCCTTGGAAGTGGATACTTGTTTTTTATGGTTACTTTATTGAATTATCTATACTCAACACACATCCGAACTGAACCATCCTTCTTCCTTACAAATAATACGGGAGCACCCGATAGTGAAACACTAGGCCTTATGAACCCTTATCAAGCAAACCCTTTAGTTGTTCCTTTTATTCTTTCAACTCTAGCAGGGCCATTTAATATAGAGGTATAGAAATAGGTCAGGTGTCAGGCAAGAGATCAATACCAAAATTGATTTCCCTTACGGGAGGAATATCGAGAAAATCATTGAGGAAGACATCAGGAAACTCATTAAATATACGGACCGAATCAAGAATGGGAACATGTGACTCAACATCCATGACTCACAAAATATGATATAGATAACCTTTTGAAATAATTTCATGGCTTTCACATAAGAGACAAACTTTCCCTTGAATATTGAATTGGTTCCCATCCATTCTAGAATAGGTTCATTAGGAACTTGGAATGTGACCATACGGGTTCTACAATCAATGGAAGCATATGATACATGCAACCAATTCATACCAAGAATAACATCAAAATCGGTCATATCAAGCTCAACTAGATCACATGGGAAGATTTTATGTAAGATCAACATAAGACAATTTCTATAGACTTTCTTGGCTAGGATTGACTCACCAATTAGAGTATAAACTGAATATGGTTCTAACAAAACTTCCAGAGAAACATCAAACTTAATGGCAAGGTACGGAGTAACAAAAGACATATTAGCATCGGGGTCAAGAAAAGCATACACATCATGATCAAAGACTCTTAACATACCGGGTACTGCATCGGGATCCTCCTCAACCTCTTGTCTAGCATTCAAAGCATAGATTGATTATCATGTGGACCACTACCTTGAACTGGGGTACCTTGTTGCACTTGCCCTCTTTGAGCTATTTGACCTTGTGGATGCCCTTTTTTACCCTTAATGGCAATATTAGGACACTCGACAATCCTATGTCCCATCTTTCCACAACCAAAACATGCACAGAAACCTCTCAAGCATTCACTAACATGGTTCTTCCCACACTTGGGACACCTAGGATTAGTAGCACCACCTTTTAAAACATAACCTTGAACTTTAGGATTGGCTCATTTTTCTTTGTCAAACCTTTGAGAAGCACCTTTAGAAGACCCTTGGCCTTATTGAAAATCACCACCGCCGGACTTACCATGAGAAAAATCCTCGATCATACCAAGCCTTCTTGGGCTCTCTCATCCTCGTTTTTTAAAGTTTCTCATTCTCCACTTATTCGGCATAAGTCATGAGACGAGATATATCAATTTATTTAATGAGCATTGCGGCCTTACACTCCATATTTACTAAGTAGGACACACCCAAAGTAAGTTTGTTCATGCGGGCCCTAGAATCGACCACTAAGGAAGGAGAAAATTTGGACAACTTAGTAAACTTGAGGGCATACTCCCTCACATTCATACCACCTTGCTTCAAGTTCATGAATTTCATCACCTTGGCTTCCTTTAATTCAAGTGGGAAGAAATGAACAAGTAAAATAGAATTAAATATCTCCCAATCAATAGCACTTTTTTCAGCACTCTCGGACTTTCCTTAAGTTGATAAGCCGCCAATTAACTTTCTCCTCAGACGATACCCCCATAATCTCTACCACCTTGTAAACTTTATCAATGAACTCTTGTAGATCCTCATCCACCTTAGGACTCATTCTAGAAAAGTCCCTTATCCTTGATGTTTGGGTAGGAGTCTTAAGAGAAGCAACGACTTGAGCCAACATAGTGATAGTTCCTCTAAACTCGTCATTGGAGACTTGGTCCGCTTGAGAGACTTAAGGAGCTGGGGGAACTTGGTCTTCGTTAGCATTACCTTCCCTAGGAAAAGGAGCACATCGTAGAGCTATTTTTTAAAACACTAAAGGACAATCATTAGGATAAGGGAGTTCCGAAAGCATGACATAGATCATAAATAAGTGAAGTTTTCCTGAACGTATCATAGCCTCCAATTCATAGATGTGGTGTGCTTCACACTAATGAACAATACTCTACTAGACATAGCATGTTGGACTCTCTAGGATGCTTTCAAACCTTGTGCTCTGATACCACTTTTTTCACAACCCAAACCTAAGGCCTAGCCGCGACACGGTTAATGTGAAACCCGATGGCATCCCATCCAAGCCTGGTGTTCATACCATAAGCATACATAAGGTAAAAGAAGTATATATAAGAGAATAAGCAATTGGAATTTGCAAAATATGAAAAAATCATAGTTCCCATAGGGGACTTTTACATAAATCCATAGTGTCCAAAATATTCCTCTACATCATAGGATCTTGGCGGGGTATAGAACATAGCATAGTAGCTCACCCTCAAGACATACATCAAAAGAAAATGACTAAGTCTCAACATATAGAAACATCTTAAATAGGCTTATTCTCGAAGCATGGGAACTCACCAACAATCTTCAATCTTGGAGTCTGAATCTAGCCACAAAATGAAATAGTCGCCTCGTCGTCCATCCCTACATGGTTAGATCATGTAGGCAAACAAGTATGTACTAGTACATGGAATACACTAAGTATATAGGTATGCCATGAACCAAAAAATATCACAATAATATCAATATGCATAATCATAATCAATAGAGTAGGGACACAATATGTATGAGTAATGCAAGTTTAAAATCATGCGAAGAAACATCATCATACCTTTTGTCATCTTAACATACATATGTAGAAATAAGACTATAACCCATATATAAGACCATGCGGACTATTACATGGAATCTTGATGTTCCCTCTATACAAAGCTAAAGAGGAGTCTACTTTGCCAAGGTAAACTCGATCCTCACCCTATAGGCTTTATCCTAACATGGTGAGAACCTATCATTTGACCCCACCCTTTAGACTCTATATTAGCACGGTGAGTGTCCATTAAAGCTATATGGATCCATTATTAGTATACCATTAAGGCATAAAAATATGAACATCATTCCTATGGTGGCACATCGTTATGGGACTATGGAATCTACTAAAGCCCTCTCGGTGCTAAGGCATATCCCACAGAATACATAAATCATGCATATACATAGTTCATACTTCATTAGAATCATACTTTTATAGATTCTAAAATAGTCATGAAAATATCTCATGTCATAAAAATAGTCTATCTACTTTGCTTTTCATCATAGTGAGGGTATACATTCCTACTGTCATGACCCGGATAGGGGCCTAGATGTGACATAGCGAAGGAGAACCCGAAAGTTCTCGATCAAGCCATCATAGCATCATCAACACATCATTGGTTCAGAAGCGCGGAAGTTAAACACATAACACATAAGCTCTAAGGGAAGCGGGGCTTTGGACTCAAGTTATGAGGATGTTGTCGGGAATGGGATAAGCATGGAATCACATAACACATAGCAATTATCTTTAAGGGGACGGGTAAGGGGAATTTAAGCTATGGAGATACACCGGGATTATGGGACTTTCCACATAAGCATATAGACAATCACAATCCCCAACATTCAAGTCAAAAGCATAATCGATGACAAATTTCATAATCAAGGCTAATAAGCATAACTTTCATAATCATAATGTTTAACATATCAAGTCCACGTACAAGAGTTTAGATTTGTCCAACAAGCCTCTACATAGATCAAGCGGGGCCTCGACATAGTTTGAGGCTCACCCTCAATACATAAGTAAAAGAAAATAACATAATAACAAGGTAGATAGAAGGTGACTATTGCCCTTGAACAAAAGGGTTCACCATTAGCAAGGTCTTCAACAAGGATCAAGCATCGTCCGGTAGAGTGTGAAAATTATCTCCGGTCCCTACATGGTTAGAACATGTAGACAAGGAATATGGGTTAGCAAATAATATGTACTAAGTATGCGGGCATGCAATGCATATGACAAGTATAGCATAACCAAGAAACATGACAAGGGGACAAGTGATACGAAAGGAGTGCACGTAGCCAAAGAGTAATACAACAAGATGATATATCATGATGCATGAGGTGCAATCCTATGATCATAATATAGCAGGAATGTGACCTCAACCGACAACATGGAAGACCCAAGCAAGCTAGGGTTGTGTATCGGGTGATTCGGTTTGGTTTTGAATATTATCGGTCTTGCTTATTGATTATCGGTTTGTAGATAAGTTAAACCATTAAGGAACCGTTAATATATCGATTTATCGATTATTGACCTTTATCGATTCGGTTATCAGGTAAACCATTAACAATTAAACTTTTAAAGTTGTAGGCTTGCAGGCAACAGTAAACATAAAAAAAGCAACAAAAAGTAAAAAAAAATCACATTCTAGCACTAGTAACAACATTAGCACTTAGCAGGCATTTTCATTCACAGAATCTTATGCTCAATTATGTCACTAACTAGGCTTTCATTTTCTACCATGCCAATTTCATTCACAGACTTCAGATTTCAGAACAATCTTTTCAAGTTTCTTCAACTTCAAAACCCCATCAGAATTAGATTTTAAAGCTAATGTGATTAGTTTCTTCCACTTTATCTTCTTCTTGTTGTTGTTTACATTAGAAACGTCCACTACAGCTTTATCTTATTTCATTGTTTCATTTTTGGCTTTCTTCTTGTGTTTTGTTTCCTGTTCCTTTTCGACCTAGCATTGTGTAATTCAGCAGATAGCAGGCATCAGTTAAATGTTCTGTAAATCTAAACTTGCAACTTGCAAGCTTACAACAAGAAGACAACAGCGGCAAGATTAAGATAGTGCACTACTGCACTAGTGCACTGGCAGCACTGCAAGTCTGCATTCTGCAATACTAACAGTAGGCGGCAACAACAATAAATCAACTATAAACGATTCAGCACTAATACCACCAGCCACCAGGCTTATCAACAGGAAACAACAACAACAAATCAGCAATAGTGTGCACTATAGCACCCCAACAATTTAAGTAATTGTTTCAACAATTCAGCCACAACATATCAAACTAACGATTAACAACAATTCAATGACAAGTCAACCATTGATAACAAAGCAATTCAGCAAACTATTTACTCACAAATATCAGTGCACACCATTATAAGTTTCACCATTATAGTCATAAACAACAATTCAGCAACCACAAGTCCACAACAATTGAGTTTTAGCACGACGAAGTCCAGGCATGATGAAATATGATTTACAAAGAAACAAAAAAAGTATTAGATATTCAATAGTTAAAAAATAAGGATAATAATTCACTAAATAAGACACTAAAAAAGATATTCAATATTAATACATCTACCTTCCTCCTCCTTTGATAGATTTAATAAAGGAATGCTTCAATTTTATATGTCATCAACGGAAGGTTTTTTCCAAGTTTGGCCAAATCTAATAAGAAATACAATAACAAGCTAGTCAAGGTTCAAGCAATAAAAATACTAAATAAACTATTCACAATTTTATATCAATGAAAGTTTCTTTACTAACCTTCTTCAAGTTTCTCAAGAAAATCTAAA
>JBCEWC010013004.1:0-15416 GCA_038996855.1 Solanum aculeatissimum | reverse complement strand
CACTGATATAAGAATTTTCTTCCTCTTCTGCTTTTATTGTTCCGCCTATAGTTAATTTAAATTCAGTTTTATAACAATTATATCTTAAAATCCAGTAATGGTAAGTTGAACTTTTGATGGACAAATTATATAGAACGAAAATATATCATGAATGAATAACGAATTTAAAATTCTTTTTCGGTCAACAAATAAGAATAGTTTTGCATTGTTTTAATTTGAATATATTACAGTCGTTAACTTTTTATTTTCAATAATAGTTTGGATATAAATATATGAAAGATGTATAATAGAGAGAAGCTTCGGGAAATTTTCTAATGATCTATTCCATATCCAAATTCTGTATTTTTACAAGTATTTTCATGAAAATTAAAAACAGAGAAATAAATTACTTATCCAATTATTACTTTGTTATTTCTACAATGTATAACAGAAAATTATTCTCTTACGTATGAGTCACATGACTGAAGCTTCCATGAGCTTCTTATTTCCTCCCGCTGTCTATTGATCAAATGGCCAAGATTGTTTATCTGGTAATTTGATCAAGCATTGCAATCCTTCCAGATCACTAAGAGGCATGGTCTTGATAAACATAGACTTTATTGAACTTTCACCTCTTTTGTCTGAAGGATCTTTCTCTTTATTTCCTTTCTTTGCTTGATTACTATTGCTTTATTCATTTATCGAAGGGGACGATGTGTGAATGTCAATATCACCTCTCAAATTGGAGAGTGGGGAAATAACCCCCAATTTGTTCAACAAGCGAGTGTGAGAATCCCCAGATAAGGCTTTCGTGAACAGATCATCAAGCTGCTATTTTGAAGGGATAAAGGAGAGGGTGATAAGACCAGAAATGAACTTTTGTCGCACAAAATGACAATCCAGTCCCACATGTTTTGTTCTTTCGTGGAATACTGGATTCTTGATTCAAAAATTACTGCCTTACTATCAGAATATACCGGAACAGGCAGCACCGGAGGAGCTTACAAATCATCAAGAACACGAACTAATAAAGTGAGTTCAGTTTGTGACCCTTTGAATTGTCACGACCTGAAAATAGGTGTGATGACACTCGTCTTATCCCCACCAAGACAAGTCAGTCAAAAATTCAATTACAACGATAAAGTGTGAAAGAGATAATGAAAATAAAGATTTAACTACGGATAATAAGTCAACTTAATTAAAAATTTCCAAAACCTGGTTGTCACGTGCACAAGCCTCTTATGTGTTGTAATAGATTTGAAAGAAAAATACAAGTCTCAAATGATGTTGTCTCTAAAGTGAGTTCAGTTTGTGACCCTTTGAATTGTCACGACCTGAAAATAGGTGTGATGACACTCGTCTTATCCCCACCAAGACAAGTCAGTCAAAAATTCAATTACAACGATAAAGTGTGAAAGAGATAATGAAAATAAAGATTTAACTACGGATAATAAGTCAACTTAATTAAAAATTTCCAAAACCTGGTTGTCACGTGCACAAGCCTCTTATGTGTTGTAATAGATTTGAAAGAAAAATACAAGTCTCAAATGATATTGTCTCTAAAGTAGAACAAGATCATAAATAGGAGGATGAGGTTCGCTGAGATGACAAATAACTACCTCACTAATCTCTTCAGAAAGCCTCAAATATAAAAATGAAGAGAGAGTATCACAAAGATCCGAGCGCATAACGTACAAAAATGTAGAAGTAAGGGGTGAGTACCAAACACACGGTACTCAACAAGTGAATTTCTCGACTCTTGTTAAGTATATAGATACGTGTATTTTTCTTGTTGTTTGTGTTTAAAGCAATGAGACTTGGTGATAAATTGACTGGTGCTTATCGAATAACCTTGATGATGAAAAAGGGATAATAAAAGGCAGCTTATTTATATATTGATATGTGATATGTCCACAAATAGCTACCTCACTAATTTCCACAGAAAACCTCGGATTTTTGTGATACTCTCTTCTCTTTTTATCAGAGGCTTTATGTGGAGATTAGTGAGGTAGATATTTGTCATCTCAGCGAACCTCATCCTCCTTTTTATGATCTTGTTCTACTTTGGAGACAACATCATTTGAGACTTGTATTTTTCTTTCAAATATATTGTAACACATTAGAGGCTTGTGCACGTGACAATCAGGTTTTGGGGTTTTTTAATTAAGTTGACTTATTATTCGCAGTTAAACCTTTATTTTCATTATCTCTTCTACACTTTATCGTTGTAATTGAATTTTTGGCTGACTTGTCCTGGTGGGGATAAGACAAGTGCCATCACTCATTTTTGGGTCGTGAGACACATAGATCTGTACTCCGCTTCAACAGAAGACAATAAAACTGATACTTGTTTCTTTAATTTCTAGGAAAGGGTGCTCCTCCAAGTGTAATGACATAGCCACTGACTAATCTGCGGGAATCAATGCAAGAGGCCTAGTTCGTGCATCAGAAAAAGTAAGAAAATCAGATGAAGGACAGGAAGAAAGAATAATCCCTTGCCCCGGATCATTTTAAAGATATCTTAAAACCCTCATAGCTATTGATAGATGTGATTATCAAGGTTGTTGTATGTACTGACTCAAAGTCATATCGCAAAGCACAAATCGAGCCTAGTATGGGTTAAATAATTTAATTTCCCAACTAGGTGTTTGTAAATAGTAGGATTAGTCAATAAAAACCCATCATCTACACATAACATAGAATAAGGATCAGGTGGAGAAGACACTTTAGCACTGAACAATCAAAATCCTACAAAAGGTCTAAGGTGAACTTCCTTTGATTTATAATAAAGCCTTGACTTTCCCTTAGAATTTCCAATCCTAGGAAATAATGGATATCCCTAAGTCCCTAACTTTGAATTCAATGTGAAGAAATCCACTAATATCAAGTATCTCTGTATGATAATCACCTATAGTTAAGATGTCATCTACATAGACAAATATGATAGAAATGGATTTGACTCAATTTATAGAATAAGGAGTAATCATTCATAGAACTAGTGTATCCTTTGTAGGTTAAGGCTCCTGCCAGCTTAGAATATCATTGTCTGGAGGCTTTGTTTCAATTCATATAGAGATTTTCTAAAAAGATAAACCAATTTAGGATCACTAGAAGACATTCATACAGGAAACTTCATGTACACCTCCTTTTGTAGATGTCCATGTAGAAAAATATTGCTAACATCTAATTGATGAACCTTCCACCCCTTCTTGATAGCAATGGCGAGAATACATCTTATTGTGGTCATTTTCATCACGGGTGAGAATGTCTCAGTATAGTTAACCCCTTCTTCCTGAATTTTCCCTCTTACAACCAATCTTACCTTTAATCTCTCAATTGATCCATCTGATCTATGTTTTACTTTACAAACCCACTTGCATGGAAATGATTTCTTCTCGGGTGGAAGTGAAACTACATCCCAAGTGTCGTTAACTTCAAGAGCTTCAAGCTCTTCCTATATAGCATGTTTCCATTTTGGATGTAGTGACGCTTGAGCATAAGACTTAGGTTCTTGAATGGTAGAAATAGAAGCAAAAACATGTTAATTGTGTAGAGAGAGAGGAGAAAAAGAGCAGGTAATAAGATAGGCAGGGTGAATGAAACTGCACTAGTATGATCAGTCAAAACTACATTGTTCCATATGTAGTCTTTTAGATGTTCAATTTTATGAGTGATCCAATTAGATTTTCTTGGAGGTATTGTAAGAGAGGGGGAAGACTGTATTTGAAGATCAAAAATAATAGAGGGATGAGAAGGTGAGTTACTGGATATATTAGATGAAATGGAATCTATGATAGGAGTGATGGGACCAGATGAATGTGGGGTAGAAAAAACAGAAGGAAAATCTTCTGATTAGGGAATACGATCAACATTTGGTGCAGACGGAGAAAAAAGAGGTGTAAATTAAGGTGGATTCTGTGAATTAGAAGAAAAAGGAAATTTTCTCTCATGAAAAGTAACATCCCTTGAGACAAAAACTCTTTTGATTGATATTTCTAGCAGTTTATAGCCTTTCTGTTCTTGAGCATATCCCAAAAATACACAAGTTATTGCCCTAGGTTCAAATTTACCCCTGTGTTGAGATAAAATGAAGGCATAACATAAACATCCAAAACTCCTGAGGGTTTCATACTTTGGTTTGCTTCCAAACAATACTTTATAAGGGGTCTTTGCTTTAAGAACTCTATAAGGAAGTTTATTAATCAAATGAGTGGCTGTCAAAATACACCCCCCCCCAATAGGAAATAGGCAAATTAGATTGAAACATAAGTCCCCTTGCAATCTCCAAAAGATGCCTATGCTTTCTTTCCACTATTCCATTTTTCTGAGGAGTTGCTACACAAGAGTTTTGATGTAAAATACCTTGAGACTTGAGAAAAAGATCGTCTTGAGTCCCTTTTCCCAATTCTAAAGCATTGTCATACCTAATACACTTAATCTTTATATTAAATTGCCTCTCAACCAGGAAGGTCCAGGTACCCCTACTATAGTCATCCACTAGAATAGAAAAGGCATTACTCTTGGTACTTAACAGGAAGGTCCAGGTACTCCTACTATAGTCATCCACTATGGTGAGGAAGTATACATATCCATTGTAAGTGCAAGATTTATATGGTCCCCAAGTATCAATGTGAATAAGATCAAACACTTTGTTAGAGTATATTTGACTAGTGGGAAAAGGCAATCTAGTTTGTCTAGCTATAGAAAAAATATCACAAACATACTCAAAATTTGAAAAAAAGTATATAAAATCAAAATGCTTCATTACTGAATAGGGTACATCCCCAACCTTACATGCCAAAGATCTACTTTGTAAATGACATTTGCAAAGACTATAAAAGAAACTAAACTAGACTTGAGAATGAAATTGCTTCCTTTTTTAAAAGAAACTACATTTTGATTGTTAAAAGACTTAGACTTAAAAATAGTTGGCTGCAACAAATATAGACCTTCTTCTACTTCACCGAAAGCTTAAGTGTTTTTCATTAAAGGGTCCTGTAAGATGCAATCACTAAGAGTGAAAAGAAGATCACATTAATATTGATTACATAACTTATGGACTAAAATTTTAAGTTATGTTTGAAATCAAGAACATGGAAGACATTCAACAAAGTTAGTTTAGGCAGAATAGAAACAGTCCCTGCGTGAGTGACAATGATCCTATATGAATTAGACAGTGTGATACCAATTGGCATAAGAAGTGAAACTAAGGATATAAAAGATTTATCATCAAAACACATATGTTCTGAAGCACCTGAATCAATTATCCAAGTATTAGAGTTAAAAATTGAAAAGCATTTTTATAAGTATTTTAGAATTGTACCAGAAATTGCACTAGCATTTATTCCTCCACTGGATGATCCTCCTTGTCCCATTTTGGCATCATTTATGACCTCTTGAACTAATTCATCGTACTGTTCCCTACTCATGTGTTGATAGTAATTGTTGCTCCTTGTATCCCTTTGAGTGATAATTAGGTTCTCAACCTCTTCTACCACAATCACCCCATTTTCATTTCCTTGATACCCTTTTGATTTTGTAAATTCAAAATTGTCAGGAAATCCTATCTTTATAAAGCAATCTCTCTCAATATGTCCTATTTTTCCATAGTATGTGTAGCTTATATTAGGGTTATACTCACCCTTCTTAGTTTATTTTTCTGAGATCCCTTTCGATTCCTCTGTGTATTGATAATATATTTTTGTTGATTTGTGTCTGATCCCCTGAATGTTTGGTTTTCATTCTTTTGGTAATTTCTTTCTTGTGTTGTTTCCATGAATGAGACAGAGTTGGAAGTGTAGTTAGCATTACCATATACTTCCCTGTGATTTTCATCTTGTAAAAATAGTAAATAAGCATGATCCATGTTTGGAAAAAGACTCATCATCAAGATGTTTTCTCTTGCTTGGGTAAAGGAATCATTCAAGCCCATCAAAAACTAAATTAGTCTTTGATCTTTAAGTGATTTGGCTAACTTAAGTTTTTCGTCACAAGTGCATACACATGTGCAACACACGTTCAGATTCAGTGAGTCTAGTTCATCCTATAATCGTTTTAACTTTGTGAAATAATCAACTACATCGCTATTTCCTTGAACTAATCCTATAAGTTCTTTTCGCAAATGGTATAATTTAGCTCCATTTGATTTTTCAAATCTGTTTTCTAGGCTATCCTAAATTTCTTTGATTGTTTTGGAGTTGATAACACTATTTTGAATATCTTTTACCAAGGAGTTTAGCAGCCAAGAGATTATCATGTCATTGTAACATGCCCATTGCTCATAGTCAATAGCATCCAGATCTGGAACTTTGCAAGATCCACTAATAAATCCAAGTTTTTTCTTGGTTGATAAGGCAAGCAGTATTGATCTTCTCCAGCCTGGGTAATCCCTTCCATCAAAGACAGTACTAATGAGGTTCATTCCAGGGGAGTCTGAAGGGTAAAGGTAATATGGATGATTGATGTTAGTGGTGTTTCCACCATTTTGAGAATTAGAGACATTTACACCGTTACCAGTGTTATCACTTTTGCTGCTACTGTCAGCCATTACTGTGGATGAAGAAAAATTGAAGAAGAAAGGTTGACTAATGAGAAAATATCATAATCGAGTCACTGCTGTGATACTACGAAAGAATTATAATATAGAGAAGCTTTGAACAATTTTCTGATGATCTATTTCATATTCAAATATTGTATTTGTACAAGTATTTCCATGAAAATTAAAAACATAGCAATAAATTACTAATTCACTTGTCACTTTATTATTTGTACACTGTTTAACAAAAAATTATTCTCTCACATGTGAGTCACATGACTGAAGCTTCCATGAGCTTCTTATTTCCTCCTACTGTCTCTTGATCAAATGGCCAAGATTGTTTATCTGGTAATTTGATCAAGCATTGCAATCCTTCCACGTCACTAAGATGCATGATTTTGAAAAACATAGACTTTATTGAACTTTCACTTCTTTTATCTGAAGGACCTTTCTCTTTGTCTCCTTTCTTTGCTTGATTACAATTGTTTTGTTCATTTATGGAAGGGGACGATGTGTGAATACCAATAATATAAGGTAGAGACACGTAAAAAATATGTATACTAAATTAGTTATTTTAAATGAACAAATTAGTACCTTGTTATTATTTTCCTTACTAGACCTCTGCTTTATGTTGTTATACTGAACTATAAATTTAAATCAATAATCATTTAACCAAATTCTTTAAATAATTTTAGTATATGTAAAGAGGATTAAAAATTACAATAGAAAAATTATTGTACAATTTGTCAAAATATTTGTACAGAATGAAGTAACATTTTTTGGTTAAATTTATCTCCATTGATTATTAATGTTTAAAAAGTGCAAATTAAAATTAGGCATCATACATAAATATACATTTTAACTTGAGCTCAACTAACATCTATGACCTTCAACTTTATGTGTGACTGAAACTATTCAAAAATTAAACAAGTAGACACATACATCCTATGTAACATCTTTGTGCCAGTTCTATGTCTTACATGACATCCTATGTATATTATGTCACATAAAACGTGTGTCATTTTGTTCAACCTTTGAATAGTCTAAGTGTCTATTCGTGCATATCTAAAGTTGGAGAGTATAAATGTATAACGACCCTTTAGGTCATTTCGAGTACTAGAGCTTCTTAATCCATAAAAGACTCATCTCGTAAAATTTTAATAAGATTTTTTGGACTATTCGATAACTAAAGTTATTTAATTTGTGGATAAGTTTAGATATTTAATTTAATTAGTGAACTAAAATGATAATTTATTTAATACCCTATACCACTTGACTCATATATATATAGATGTGTGTGTGTCTGTGTGTGTGTGAACTCACATTAAAACGACAATGTGCTTCAGGTATAAATCTTAACCTTACATTTACTTGCAATTAAATAAGGATAATGGATGTATTCCTTTCTTTTGTATTGAGATATTTTTTAGTTTTTATTGAAAACTTTGTCTAATAAGAGAAATATATAAGATTGATTAGTGGAATGTGGTAGTGAAAGGTATGGTTGAAATTGGAGAAAGAAATAGTAGTCAAGTATAGCAATATAATGATGACAATTATTGAAAAAAAAAAGGTAAAAATAGGATAAGTGAAATAGATGTATACATTTAGGGTAACGTTTTGCATAGTGTTATTGTAACACCCGTAACTCTATTCATAGGATTCGATTTTTTTTGTCGTTGGTATATAAGTTTGAACCTAGTGATGCCTTAATTGTATCTATATTTTAAGGCTCATTTCTATATATGTGAAGTGTATTATAAGTGGATTAGGTTCATAGGAGACCTCTAGTACTAAGTCAAGCTCAAAACATTCCTATCGATTAAGTTTTTCACATTAGACTATGCAAGGATCAATTTTAAATGACCATAACTTTCAACACACATAGAATTAGATGGACTATGGCCTACCACATTAAATATATTTGAATTAGCTTTTTAACTCCACCAATTTTTCCTTATTTGGAGTTTGGAGTAAAATGTTAAGACTATTTTACTACAAACTGTCAGTGCAAAGTTGTTTCTACAACCCTGACTTACAGGTCATGGATTGAACTACAATCCATACTGTCAGCTCGTGAAATGACTCCTGCAAATTCATTTTTGGGTTCCAAACTCTACGAACCCAACTACGGTCCGTAGATGCTTCTATAGGTCGTGGTTTGGGCTCGTAGAATCGATCCAATGACCCCAAAATTCATCAAAAATCTTACGTATGTACTTCTATGGACCGTAGAAGTTTCTACAAGTCGTAGATGCTAGTGATTTCTTCAAAGTTCTTCGAGAATCTAGTCCTTCCAGATATGTAAGGCCCTCCAAAAATTATCCTACGTTTGTTTTAATATTTTTAACTACTAATTTCCACCCAAGATCAAGTTTATGAGTTGAGATCAAGTTTTGTCCATTGTTAGTTAATTTCATTGAGATACTTTTTTATGTATTTTTCTTGAGAAAAATCATGGTCTTTACTGATTTCACTACCGAATCAAGTTATTAAGTCAAGATTACATAGTTATTGTTGCAAGTGTAAAAATTCTATATATATTTCTTGAAAAGCTATTAAGCCCATAGTATTAAGTTGAGTTTAAGAAATATTTAAAGCGCTTGTATTTATAAGATAGCTGGGTAGTAAAATTATGTTTTTGAGATACATTGCATTGATACATCTTTTAGTCAAAGAAAAGAGACAAGTTGAGAAAAACTAAAGTTGGGCTAAGTCCCAATAGATTAAAAAAGATATTTTGAGTAATTTCACTCTTAAAGTTATGAGCCTTATAAGAGTTATTTTGGGAGTAGTATTGAGCACCGATATGGGTAAGTGTAATAATAACTCGAACTCATAAATTATGTAGCTAGCATAGGATAGAATTGTACAAAGAGTACAACTCCTCTTTTACCACTGAGATGACCCAGTTTTGGGATGGATCAACTCCCCCAGTTTTCGTCCTCTACAATGGCAAAGTATGAGATAGCTTTGACAGCGTGGGTAAGACGTTGTATCATCACGAGACTCATAGCGATGGTTGTCGGTTAGAGAAGCTCCCTAAGAAGTAAAGCTTATTGAAAATATCTTTATGTTGAGTTGTACTCTTAAACACGTTTAAAGCATATATTTTACTTGCATGACATATTTTTATCAATTAAGCTATCTCAGAGTTCAGTTTTAAAGTTGGATATCCTGTTCTTAGTACTTTTTGGCCATCTTACATACCGTAAATTTAACGTACTGACGCCCTTTGGCACTGCATCATTTTATGATGCAGATTCAGGTACTCATGATAGTAGACATTCAGTAAGGCAGTTCTCATCAATAGTCGATGAGGCCTCTTTGCATTCAGAGGAGCTCAGGAGTCTTTATTTTTTTTGTATTTATTTCTGTTAAGGTAGCCGTGAGTCTACTTCGGTACCTAGTTCAGAGTCAGTACTTTAGAGGCTTCATAGACTAGAAAGATATTGTTCATGTTATTTCCTTGGAGTTGTTTGAAGGCTTTGAGTCAAGTTATATATATTATTATTATTGTATGTCTAAGTTCATGAATATTGAGCCCATTCTGATTCACTATGATGTTAATGTCTTCCACTAAGTAAGTTGCCAGACCAATTAAGTTCGCCGGGGACAAAAAATGATTTTCGAGTGTTGGCCATGCCAATTAAGATTACATTAAAAAACACATTTATATATTATGTCTTAATATTAGCCTACTAAACTTTGTACATGATCATTTAAAAGAGGTTAATAAATCATATGAACAAAAATTATAGAGGATTGTAGATGATGTGTGAAGATTTGGTCTTTTTGATATTGAAAGAGAATATGTTCTAGCTGTCCATATTAGCAAGACCCTTTATTTGATTGGGAAGTCTAGCAAAAGAATTGAAGACATGGATTAAATTAAAATTGTGACTCAAACTTGTCAATTTATCTACAGATCTATTGGCCTTTCAGAAACAATGTATGATTTTAAATTCATGCTCTTTAATTAATTTTTGAATTTTATTGATGATGTTAAGAATTCTCCCAGTAACTTCCCATTCACTTTTTATACATTTGGTGATGAGAAGAGAATCTATTTTTCCAATACTAGTCATTATGTGTCTATTATTAGCACCCCATTTAATTATCTTATCTCAAAAACACAAACTTTGTCACTTGTACATTCACTTTCCTTCATACTCTTTTTTGACCCATAAAGACGAATCTTTATAATTATATTAATATTAATCATGTCTGATATGACAAGTGCTAAAAAATTTATAATCACATAAATTTTTATTTTTTAAAATACTTCTTTTGAACTCTCGTCCAATCAAATCGCTTCACAAAAATTAAAACGAAATAGTTAAGATTTGGTATAAATTTAGGCCAAACACATAAAGGACACTTAAATTCGACACAATTTTTCATTTTGGCACCTTAATTATGGCTTGTTCCAAATTGACACTTTAACATCATTAAAAGTGTACCATTTAAATACAAACAAGTGATGTGGCAAAGTGTGTGCATCACACTTTATCTAAGAGAGTGAAAGCCAAAAAATATTTATTTATTTATTTTAAATCCAATTTTATTTCTTCATTGAATTTTTGTCACCCTCAATAGCACCACTCTACACTCGTGAGATAGGATGTTGAAGTAAAAAAACTTTTTTGTTAATTGAAAGATTTTAAAATTTTATTTAGCGATAGAAAAATCACAAAATAATTATTTAATTGGGGCCAAACATATAAATAACCCCTCTAACTTGCCCTTAATTTTTATTTTGTCACTCTATCTTGGCTTTATTCCATTTTAGTCATTCAACTCTATTTTTTATGTACCATTTAAATTAAAAAAATATTAATTTTATAAAAAAATTTAAATTTTTATATATTCCCTTCAACTGCAATTTTAAAAAATCAATGTTTGTATGTTAGTTTTCGTAAAAAAAAAAATAATTAAAATTTGACGGATGAATATTGTTTTCTTAAAAAAAAGTGCATCAATTTTCTTTCTTAAAAAATCAATAACTCAACGAAATCTATCAAGTTTAATGTTTCCTTGATAGCATTACTAGCAATGAACACAAGTTTTTTTTTTTTTACTTGTATTGAAGATGAGTTTTTTTTATCCCTATTGAGTTGAATGAAAAAGCTAATATTTGAGTTAAATCCAAATAGCTTGAATATGAAAAAAAAAATATAGAGTGTTATTTAATTCAATTGATTGTTAAAGAAAGCCCTGAAAACAGTCTCTCTACCTCTATGAGGTAGTGGTAAGGTCTGCATATATTTTTAATCTCCCCAGACCTCATTTGTGGGATTCCACTGGGTATGTTATTGTTGTTGTTATTGTTTAAGAAAGAAAATCAACACAATTTCCTTAGTTGTTTTTCAAGAAAAGATATAGATCGAGAAACTCAAAAAGAAAAAAAATTGAAAAATTTATCTGTTAATTTTTTAGAAAAATAATGGACAAACTTCAATTATAGAATGAAAAAGTGACAATAAAGAGTATAAAAAAATAAACAAATTACAAAATTAAAATTTATATTTAAATGGTACATAAAAAATAGAATTGAAGGATAAAATGAAACAAATGTAAGATAGAGTGTCAAAATAAAAAATGAGGACAAGTTAGAGAGATTGCTTATATATTTTAAATTGGTTTTTGTGTCATATCATGATATGTGAAGTACACTCTCCCCATTTTTTGATTCTTTGGACAAAAGTGTCAAAATGAAACATGAAAATTGGAGTTGAAGGGTTAAAATGGAACAAGTTGAGTTGAAGCGTCAAAATAAAATTTAGAGATAAATTTAAGGGTTTCCATATATATATATATTCAAATTTACATGACACACATCATCAATATAATCAATTTTTACCTCATCAAATTATTTTCACATATTATAATATGTAATGTATTTTATTTTATTTTCTAAGACCTGAAAATTTTCATATTTTAAGAAGACTAATCAATAAATATCATCCATATGAACTTCCCCAAAACGCCTTTAATTGAGAAGATCTAATAGTTGAAAACTTAAAAAGCATGTGATTTAGCCATTTGTTGTTAGACAAAATATATATCAAATAAAAACATGTATATATTTAGGCAGTGTTAACTTTTCACCTTTCCATCAAATCAGAATGAAAGTCAATATAAATCAAAATATACTTATTTCACGATTCTATAACATTCTCAAGTTAGAATCCGCCTTCCAACCATAGTTGATAAATATACCTCCATTAGAAGAACAAAAGAGATAATTATAAACATGCATATGATGGCTAACCTTAATGAATCTATCTATATATTAAAGAGATCCAAATTGCAATTTAGTGGACACATGAGCTCAAAAGCCACCATCACAACTACATGAGGCACTGCCAGCACCCCCTTTGACTCTTTTACCATGAGAGCACATCTTCTTGTAGCTAAGGCAGCAACAAACAAGTCCTATAAGTACCATGAAACCTGTTGCCATTGCTATATTCTCTCCCCACTTAATTGTATCCATTTTTACTTTAATTTGGAGATCATCAATTCCTCTTCTTAAATAGGATAATAATATCAAACTGTATCACTCTTTTCTACAAAAAAGATACACTACAAGTTGGAGAGGAATATGGAGGAAAACAAAATCATGTGGTCTAAATAGTTTTTACTTTTAAAGGGGAATGTTTAGTACCAGGAATACACTTTTTAATAAAAGATGCTGCCCCCCTCCCTTGTCCTTTCTTCCCCTTACTATGATAATTTTGAAAGGATTAATATTAAACGTGTCAAAAATTTATTTTCAGTTAGTGAATTATCAAAGTATTGTATATTATTTAAGAAAAGAATATTAAGATATTGCTTTTCATTTTTATCTATTTTAATTCTTCTCAAATTACTCTTTATAGAATGGCTTAATATTAATTATAATAACTACTCACAATATTAACTTAACTACCAATTTAAGTTTCTTCAACTCATCACATAAGAAATCCAAATGAAGGGTAAAAATGTTTCAACAATTCACTTATTTTAAAATAGAGAAAACATTACAGGAGGTCAAATGTATTTTGTTTCGAGTGGATGATATCTCGAAAGAACTGGAACACTGAGGGAGCTGTGTTGGATAAGATTTAAGCTAGTTTTGAACTGAACAAGTTCAGTGAAGTTTGAAGTTACAGATGAATTGTATCAAATATGCATATGTTGACTTTGTATGGAAATTATTTTTAAAATTTGCATGTCTGTTGAAATTGTATGAATACTATATGAAAGTGATGAACTATCGATGCGACTAACAAATTAAAGTAAAACGATATAATACTATCAATAAATCCAAAAAAAAAGGTGATGAACCATTGAATATTATCAAATTTTATACTTTCCGGCATAGCTCCCTCCTTTCGTTTCCCCCTTAGTCAGGAATTTTTTCTTTTTTCCCATGCTCGTTAATTTATTTGTCCCATATAAATCATCTGCTTTTCCTCTATTCGAATCATATATATATAATAATATATGCTTGCAAGAAAAGTGGGCGCTTTATATCATATAAATGGATTCCCTTACATATAAAATTGTACTAGTAATTACTTTGAGTGATATACTTTAAAGCACCAGAAAAGTTTCACCTGGTTGAATTTTTGAATGTGATTTTATTCCAGAGGGGCACTATAATGTGTTAAAAAGAAATATAAATAAACAACAACATATCCATGCTCAAAAACTGATACACAAATTACATGAACAAAACTAACACAAGTGTTCAGTTTCCATGGTTGGCCCAAAAAATGCACAAATTCTTCTTTTTTATAAGTTCAAATACAGCAAAAACAAAATTATGTAATAACAAATAAAAAATGAATTTTACTAAACATATATTAATAGTACACTCAATTTACGTGTTGTAATTACGCAGATTATGTACTTCATTTTCTAAGTGAAAAATTACTCGAAATTATACATGATATTTTTTTAAAATAATAGTTTAGACTTTATAGTAGATGAGTAAAAGAGTTACAATATTTTTGAAAATAAATGTCTGAGCCCGGGTTCGAACCGGGGACCACTAGTGTGTGAGACTAGCGTGATAACCAACTACACCACCCAGACTGAATTGGCAAAGAAGTGCAATAACATTTAGAAGAATATGTGATTAATGAAACAATAGACCCACAAAAAATAAATACTATTGTCAAAAGATTATATTTGTCACAAACGTTAGAACCAAGAAAAGAAAAATAAGAGTTTCAATTGAAAATGTAAATTAAGAATAAGACTATAACTCCACAGATGTGTTTACATCAAGTAAATATATATAGGATGTGTTTGAATAAATCATGATTAATTAACAAATATTTTTATTTTATTAAATTACTTAATTATGATAAATTATATTGATTTGATGTAAAATAAGAGTAAGAAAGGAATATGAAGCTAAAAACTTTTTCGCCATTAGAACACGACCCTATGTCACATATTTCTCCTCAAAAAGGATCAACACAACTTATATGATACATGAATATAGAATTTTCGACAACTACTAATTGCCCATCCATAATCATTGAGTTTTATGATACTCTTGATGCAATACTCTAACCCTACTAGACTAATTTTATTGGCACAAAAGAGATCAACCCAAAATAACAGTTATAAAAAACAAAATTATATTATGACAGAGTGTGTTGAAGCTATTATTCGTCGGTAATAAGGAAAGAGCCTACTAGAAAGAAAAAAAATCACAACAACTATTTTTATAAACTCACTTTTAGGAGTATTTTTTTTTTAATTATTTTAATAACTCGAACTCATAGATGGAAGGCGCTTAATTACCACGAGAGCTTCCCCACTTGTTGTGGGGTCCAGCCCCTTTTCAAAGTCAACAATTGCTGCAAAGCAATTGTTAACAAATTGCTGCAAATTTGTTTAG
>JBCEWC010013003.1:0-15417 GCA_038996855.1 Solanum aculeatissimum | reverse complement strand
TTAAACTCAACCCGTGGCCACCAAAACTCATACATGGCTTGTATTACATCATAGAATGCCAACCATAAGTATATTTCTAAAATTTTCAGGTTGTTACAAAAAGGGGGCTTAGAGAAATGTTAAATCACGAAAATACCATAAATAAACTAGAACTTTTCACTGAACACAACACCCAAAAGACAGCTACAGTGCCGTCAACTTGACTCACGGTCCATTCAAGTGACCGTCCAGATGTACTTAGCCAAATCTTTCCGCGAACTCTCGGAGGACTTTCTGTTACACTTCACGAACCCACAAACGGTCCGTTCAAGGTGAGACATCTCACTGAAGGAACCGTCCAGCCTTCCTTAGAGTCAAATTCATAAGCCAAACCTTGTCCTAGCCACTGCCTCATTCCAAGAGGCAGTAAACGGTCCCCTCACACGAACCGTTCAAGGCTTCGTGAGTTTGGACTTAGCTTAGGGGTGGTTCCAGGCCACCCCAAGCTCACTGTGACACCTCACCAGACCCTAGACAGACCGTACAAAGTTTCACGGTCCGTGTAAATTGTCCTTGGCCATTTTACTGAGCCTATCTCCAATGACTTCCGAATTTTATATAGTCTCACTGTTTGGGCCATAACTCCCTCATCTGATATCCAAATTGAGTGAAACCACTTGAGTTACAAAGCTAACTCAACGATCTTCCATATGATATGTAGTATCTCACATGTATCATCCCACATCAAAAGTTATGACTGTTTGAAGTACACTGCCGACACATTCCCTCTAGGCCACTTACTAGCCCAATTTGCATTCGGCCACTTAAATTGAACCCGTGGCCACCAAAACTCAACCATGGCTTATAGTAAATCATATAATGCCAACCATAAGTAGATTTTGAAAATTTTCGGGTTGTTACATAAAATAAGCCTTTAAATTCTGGAGAAAGTCATCCAAAAGTGGCTCTTTAAAAGGGGCTAAAACTCAGCTCCTTAAGTCATTTTAAGATAGAGAAAAAATATTTTTCCAAGGGCTTTCACCTGGCTGTCTTTTAACTTTGCAAAGCAGCCAAAGCACACTTTTAGGGTCCTTGAAGAGGGTCTGATCTTTGGAGACTAAGGTAAGTAAAAATACCTATGGTTTTAGTATATTTTTTCATGGAAAATAAGAGAGATATGTTGGTTATGTTGTGCTGGAATTTTGGAAAGCATGTGTTCCAAAAATTGCTACTCACTTTTTTTTGTTGTTAAGGGACTTTTGTCTTGTTGGTTGACCTTATTATGAAGGAAAGTTGATGTTCTAACAAGGTTTAGGTTAGATATGGTAAAGTAAAGCTACTACACTATTTTTGTTTTACATAAGAATGAGTTTTTGTATGTTATCTTCAATGTGTTGTTAGTCGAAACTTGTGATGTCACGCCTCCAAGCCAATAAAGACGGATAGACACTCAATGCCCTCTAGGCCCAAGATAACCAACATATAACATGTGCTTATCATGCATATGTCTATGAAAACTCTACTGAGACAAGAAGTCAAAATATGTAGCACAAATCTTATATACAAGACATGGTCATTGAAGCCACAACTACTTAGAGACAAGATACAAGTGAACTATATACAATAAGTCTACAAAGCCTCTACAAGATAGAAAACCTTAACATAGGTTGGGACAAGCCCCGCCTTACATCAAACTATTATACCATACAAAAATGCATAAACTACAGACTCAGTAAAGCCTCGGGATCAACTTGGAGCTCACCAAAAGTAGCTGAGTGTCGAGTGCGCCTATATTGGAGGTCTACTAGATGGAATACCTGTACCTACAACATGAATTGCAGCATCCCCCATGAGGGGTGTCAGTACGACATATTGTACTAAATATGTAAGGCAATAACACATTGCAAATTGAAAACTCAAGTGAAATCAAGCAACAACATATAAATGCGTATATCATAACAAAAGACCACCTTCATTATACTTGTGGGACCATGTAAGTTAAGTTTTTTTTCGACTCTTTAATGCTTTTTAACTTCCTTTAGGCATATATTATAAACGGCCAGCTGATCAGTGGTAAGAGAGGATGACCCATGCTAGGCATTTTAACCCCTGGGATGCTATCCTCATAGCTACACAAATTGGGATCGACCCATGCTATGCTTTTGCCCCTAGGTTGCCACCCTCACAAACCAAGTGAGATTGACCCATGCTAGGCTCTTGCCCCTGGGTTGCCACCCATGCTATGAACAGTGTTCAAATTATTCTTTAATACGTTGGGATTGTTACTTTGGTGGTCATGACGTTGTTGAGCTTTGGGACCATATACCAATAACATAGGACGTGCCAATAGCCTCTTGAGGCAGTACGATAATATAAGGAATAAGTGTGACATTAAGATGCCAAATAGGAGCTTAAATAACACAATTAGCTTCACGAATGTAAGTAAACTAATCATGTTGGTATTTGGAAGAGTAAACTATAGATTTACTAACAAACAACACGTCCACTAGCACTTGGGAAGTTCATTCGTAGATAGTGACATGAGTGTTGGATTCCACGCCAAAGAATATGTAATAGGATAGCCTTACATACCTTGTTGTACGACCTTGTTATTACCGCGAAGTAACCTCTTTCCTTATCAAATATTTATCTACAATAGAGTGGGTGATAAAACTAATGTTAGTAGCTAGCTAATAAACATGTATCGACAGTTCAATCTTAGCCAAATAACATTCAGGTAGAAAATTTGTAACTTCCACCTAAGGGTGTTCTTTCAACCCTTCTTCCTCTAATTGCATCTGTGTCATTCATATTTTCGTATACATAATGTACCTCAACTTGTTTTTAGTTCCATAACCCGCTTACAATAGTTCACAAGGGACAACACATGATGACTCCACACCATACATAATTAAGTAGTGTAACATTGTGACCCCTCTTTGATATTTCAACACTAACAATTCACACCCTTTCCAAAAATTAACCAACCTATTTTCAACATATTTACATATCCAATTAGCACCGACTCAATGGAGGATGTGGGACCATAGTTCCTGATCATCCTCCGATGAGTTCCTATCAAACTTACGCTTAAAATATTATACTTAACCTTATGTCGATGGAAAATAAATATGTGGTAGTAACATATTTCAATTCCTCTAACTCACCCTCTTTAACTAATTTCTTTAAGAACTTCAATTTCTCTTCACACTTTAAATTAAACAAGAAGCCAAAAGTCTCTTAACAATCTAGAGAAATGAGCAGTACTTGAGAGAATATTCTACCCTATACTTCTATTTAAGCATAAGTAATATGTTTCCCTTGTCGTTCATGATAGAATTAAGCTAAATCTATAGGTATTATAACTTACCTTAGCCTGCAACAAGAAGGATCTCTTCAAGAACCCTAAAGGAATTCTAAGGCAGCAACTCTTTAACCTTTGAGAGAAAAAAGAAAGTGGGAGTTTAATCTGATTCTTTTGGTGTGTTAAAATGAATAAAATGTCCAGCTATCCTTGCCTTTTATAAGCCCTTTTTGTCCCTTAAAATAATCCCTTAGCACCTCCTTTTTTGGCTTCATTTTCAGCCACTAAATTGGCAAGTAGGTGATGTAGCTCCTTAGTTATGTCAAGCTTCTTAAAGGGTCAAAGTAGGTGACACACCTACTTGCTTTATCCTTTGTTAGGCTAATTACTTGGGCCTTGGTAGATTTGAAAGGTGAGATTCCTTTTTCATTTCCCCTTTCTCTTAGTTTGGGCCTCAAGTGAGTCCACTAACATAGGCTTAGGTCTGACCTATTAACTAGATTCATATAGCTTGAGTAGGTGGTGCACCTAGTAGCTTAATTACGTTAAGAAAGAAACTCATTATATTACCTTATTTTCCAAATCATAATCCCATATATTGTATCCTAATACTTCACTTTAGACTTTCAACTCAAATGGCACTTTATTAACTTGAATTTAAATGCTTCTGTCAAGTTTAACTTGAACTCATACCCACTGAAACATGTAGTGGTATCACAACACTTCTCAATCCAACCCCAATTATCACCACTCCGATTAAAAAAAACTTAGTCCCTCATCTATGTACCATAAAGCTATGTCAAGTATCACGTAAATAGGACTAGCATATAGAAAACACGGGGTGTTACATGTGGGCTACTTAATCGGAGATTGTTGTCTCATGTACTCCATCTATTTTAGGACTGTTTGTGACTATTTTAAGGCTAGTTTTGATGTATAAAAATGTTGATAACAATTTTGTGGAAGTTGGAATAGGTGTGGATTGTTGTCGTTTAAATATGGGGCAAGGACATAATGTATGCTACCTAGTGGTGTGTTGCGTGGGGTTGTTGTATGTTGTACTTGCTGCATTGTTGTGAGTTTAGCTGGGACTAAAACAAGATGGATATGGCATGTATATAAGAATGTATGTTAGAAAAAAATATGATTAAAGAAGGTAAGGTCGAAAGAACGCCTTTGGGTTGATAATTACGGACTTGCTGCCCGATTATTATTTTTTGGTGGAATTGGACTACCAAAATGTGTTTATTAGCTACTAATTCTAGTTTTACCACCTACCTTATTGTAGATAACTATTTGGGAGAAAAGGAAGTTTCTTCGAGGTAATATCGAGGTTGTACAACGAGGTATGAAAGGCTACTCGATTTTCTATTACTTGGCATGAAATCTAGATTCTTCCATGGCACATAAAGTAACTTACAAATTCCAACATGGTTAATGACCTTGTCTCTATTCTTTAACATGTACAAATGTTTCCATATATAATCATTGTTAAAGTTGCATACATACTTTGGATACGAAGATATATGGCTTCTCTTTTAGCTAAATAAAGTTCATGTGTTATTTCATCTCCTACATGTTTCAATAGTTGTGTAACCTACTCTTTTCAATGTTTATTATCTTACATGACTATTTATATGTCACTTTTTATATCTATAGTCCTACAGCTCAAAAGGTTACGACCACCAAAAGAATCATCTCAAAAGTAAATGAAAGATAAAGTAAAGTTGCTTTTGATGGGTGGTATCCCAAGGGGTTGAAGAATCACCTAGCCAGGGTCGATCCTATCACGGGAGGTAGCCTAAGGAGCAAGGAAGGCCTAGAAAGGGTCGATCTCGATATATATTTACCATTGATCGGCTGGTCATTTGTATTATATGTTGTGCATAGATTATACAATAAATAAAGGTAAAGTAACATAAAGGACATAAAGTACTTGATTCCATAATTTCACCAAAGGTGGTCTCTTATCTAGACTGCAGTACATGATTTCATTTGAGTTCACAATTCATATATGGTACTCCTTGCCTTACATATTACGTACATTATCTCGTACTAACATCCCTCTCGGGGGATCTGCATTTTATGCTGCAAGTACAGGAGCTAGTAGATCTCCCCAGTAGGAGTACAGGATATCCAACTGCTGTTATTGGGCTCTAGGTTGTTTCTGAATTCTGTGTGTCTAAAACTTATATTTTGTATTGTATAATAGTTATTACTGAGGCGGGGATTATACCGACCCTTATCAAAAAGTGTTTCTTATCTAGGGGCTTTGTAGACTACGTAAAGAAAAGTGTGACATATTTTGCATTTTAGGCGTCGTGGCTCTGATGGCCTAGCCTATGCATTTCCTTTTGGCTTGCTATTACTATCTACTTTCCTAAAGGAATGTTAATTGTGGAAATCTCTTATAATGTTAATAGATAGTGCATAATACAGATTGGTTCTTCCGATCCTTATCAATAACGGGTGTCAGTCCGCCTTAATGGGATTTTTGGTGTGACACAAAACCTATCTAGGACTTGGAAGTCATTTACACAGAGCTACTGTAGACTCAAGTACATACTCATATATAAACATACAAATAATATACCTAGCTAGGAGAACTCCTACATATACAAGCCAAACTAGAGTGTACAAGGCAAATGTTTGAATACAATAGACGACCATCTAAACGAAAGGACACTGCAGAAGGTCTAGAGCTGTTGATGCTCACTATGTCTCCTGTGATGTCCACAAGACTCTAAGTCAGCGAACACAACTAATACCTAGACCGATAGGATGGGAAGATGCAAAAGAGTAATGGTGAGTACTGGTAACAAGCACCTAGTAGGAATCATCGGTCGACCGAGTGAAATATAGTAAATGTCGTAAAGACAATGTAATGAAATATTATAGTTCTAGCTATTGAAATCTAAGTCTAGAGATACACATATAGAGAAAGCCATAAAATCCCAACTGAATGAACCCAAGCATTATGGATGATATCGCCTAACGAAACCCTAAGAATAAGTGTTAACTATTTTTGTGGCTTCTGATGACCCGATTGAGCAGAATTAGAATAGCAAACAAAGTACAAACAATAGAGATTATTGAGTAGGACTGACCATGTACCATGAAACCAAACGTTAAAACCCAAGTAGACCATATCATGACTATCACACGATCAAGGTAGGGTGTTGCACAAGGGTATAAAGCCCTAATATCTATGCATATATGCCAACTAAGTACCCATAAGTCTAGAAAGTACACCCACACACAATCATGGGCTGTATAGGTGTAATTATATAAGGATCAGTAACTGATTGAAAACTCTCAACCACCTAACTGAATCTGAACTAATAACCCACTTTAATGGCAAAAGAGAATATAGAACTTGAATCGAAACCACAAATATGACTCAATGAGTACCTTGATCTGGATTGGTCCTCAGACCATGCTTGGACTGGACATCAGGGCATGATGAACTCAATGATACCTTGGACTGGACATCAGGGCATGATGAACTCAATTATACCATGGATTGCACATCAGGGCGTGATGGTAGACTCCACCATTAACACATAGTTAGGAGTATAACAGAGAACCAATTCCCAAAATATAACTTGTTTCCCAGTATTTGACAACCCAACAGGCACACAAGAAACTAGGTAGTTGTACGTATCAATACAATTGTGTCTAGTTGTCAATAGATTCATCCCAACTTAAAACATCACTAGTATCTAGAGTAGTTGTAGACAATCTAATTGATACGTACAAGCGATATGCTGAACAATAGTAGAAAACCTAACTAGCACCACCCGGGAGATATAACATATATCCCATAGTAGAACCATAACCCAAATGCCAGGTAACCCAAGACAATGATCAATATTCCCACTGACAAGTATAGCAAGGAATCCAAACAATAATATATAAGCTAGTTAACAATTGTAACAAATCCCCATAATAGAATGGAAGGCAGCCCAACTGATAAATGCAATAGATATTGCAACCAAAGTAAAACACCACATATAAAATTTAACTCATAATTAGAATCATAATTCAGTCACCGGAGAATAAGGAATATTGTACACCAAAAGAATCATAACAATAGAATCACAAGGCATAGATTAGATTATAATTGACAACTAGTCTCTCAAATATTACATAACATTAGTACTAGATTAGACACATAGATATCAACTCAGGACATATATTTCCCTAATAGGGTCATATGCCTATTTCTAGCCCACCAGAGGTTTAGAAGTATTGTATATTATATGAAGAGTCACAAGGCCCAATTAGAAGCACACTAACAATATCTCCAAGAATATAGCATGTTTCCCGCTGTTACCAATAAGTATAATAAATGTACAATGGTTAACATCGATACACCAAAATATATATGTCATAGAGCAGTACAAAATCATGTCTAACCAAGTTAAAATAAACCACATACTAGGCCACCATAAGTACTCAGAATGACTACTGATAGTCATAGTCGTATCATAGGTATTTAGATAAATAGGGCTATCAAAATCATAGATATATATCACAACTAGGCTACAATGCATCTCATCATCAACAATATTCCCCACAAGAAATCATATCTCAGTAGCATTAGGCTACACACACAAAGAGACAAAGCTTAGTATACAGACCTGTCGCACAACATCAACCTATATTTAGCCTTTATCATGCCTTCCCGTAGTCTAACAGTGCCAAAACTCAGCTAATACTATAGCTACATGTGATACAATTCTAAATACAACAATTCCAATCCCATATCATTGTATATAGCACATATTTAGTACAACCAGCCATAAATAACTTATACCTAGCAAAATCTATTCATATATAGCGCACTTACACATTTTAACTCAAACATCTGGACATTTCTGCTCAGTCTAAAGGATAAAGAAGCTTAGCCTACCTGGAAGGTGGTCCCTCATGCTCCTAATCCTTCCACTCAACCTTTTTCCTTCCATGTCATTTCCGATACTGCTCAGCTATTAAAACATAAGTCCCAAGGTTATTACGACCGATTTAGCTGTAAAATCTTAGGAAATAACTTAAATTACATCAATTAGGAAAAAATGGAAAAATTAAGGGTCACACTCAAAAATTTGAATTGACCCTCATAAAATGATCCCTACATCTCCCCAAGTCCATAGCCAGAAATTAAGCCTAAAACAGTTCCCATAAGACAGAGAAATGGCTCAAAAATGAAGTTGTATTTCTTATCAGAAAACATTTCTTACATAAGTTCTTAGGCATATTAAGCAAAAATACAGCAAAATTAACATGATCCAAGCATACGACAATGTTCCTCTCAGAAAATAGAATAATTTAATTATAAGTTTCACTTAATTTCATTGAGAAATGACCGAGATATAACAATCTAAAGGTTTCACTCATTTTCAATATACAACAAGCAAAAAAATAGAGATTTTACCTCAAAATATGCACCAAAATTAAATTCTAACACCACAACAACGTTCCTCACAAAAATCCATATAACATAGCATTTAAAATCACTCAAATCGGATAAAAAATGAGCTCAAAATTGTGGCACGAATTTACATGCATATATATATATATATATATATAAATAAATAGTCCCTGGAGGTGTCTATATATAGGGCTGCCAACCACTGTCACCAACTGCCACATGACTTCCACAAGATATGCCATGTGGAAGCACCCTATCATGTCATGTCACTTCTGCCCTTTCAGCCACACTTCAATCCTTTTTTCATCGTTTCGAGCGTGCTCAGACTCTTATTTTTCTAAATGAACTATGTAATAATATAGATTTCATCTTTTCAAATCCAACAGTGCGGTCTAAATACCAAATGGAGCTTCCTACGATAAAGTGAGAGTTCCACGTTTTTATACGTAACTTTTAATGGAAAGCCCATGAGGGGTCAAATCACATCTAAAAATCCTTGATATGAAATAAAGGTTGTCCTAGACCAAACTCAACATTATAGAGCTAACCACAGTTTTAAAATTTTCATATAGGGCACGTTTCCCAAGGGCATTGACTAAGTCAACTATTAACCAATTTCAACAATTAAATTTGCAAAGCACAATATAATTGCACCGGACATGCTCCTTCCCTAATTCAACCATTCTAGAGCTGATGGAACTATTACAATTCCACCCCGAAGTCATTTACTAGGACTTTACCCAAAAACTTATTTTACTGGTATAACGTTCTAATTAACTCAAAAATCTATATAACTCCCAAATAACCCAACCAATAGCCATCCCAACAATCCCAACAAATCACCAATGGTTCGAGGTCACTACACATATGCTCAAATCAACAAAATAACTGCAAAACCATAGAAATAACCTGGAAGTTCATTACAATATTATATGTAGTTATGCTATCATTTAAATAGCACATTCAATTATTCAATAAGGTATTAAAATTTATGGCCTTAAAAGTAAATATCTATTAATATGAGTTTAAATTAATTATTTGTAAAACTTTAGGATCATTTCTTAAGTCTGATGGATACTTATTGAAAAAGGTTTCTTTTAACCTGAAAATACACTTTATAAAATTCTTTAAATAGAACGATGTCATGACCCAAAAGTGGGGCCTAGATGTGACATGGTTAAAGAGAACCCGAAAGTCCTCGATCAAGCCATCATAGCATCAATACTCACATCAATGGTTCAGAAACGCGGAAAAAGTAAGCACATAACACCTAATTCTAGAGGAAATGGGGCTTTGGACTCAAGCTACTGGGATGGTGTCGGGAATAGGACGAACATGTATCACATAATACATAATAAGTATTTCTTAGGGGCGGGAAAGTAGGACTCAAGCTATGGGGGCATACCAGGTTAGGGGACTTTCCACGTAAGCACATTCCAAACATTCACAAGCCAATACATCACCATATTGGCACAAGCGTAAAAAGAAGCATAACATAAGATATCATCACTTAACATAGGTAGTCATATCATTACAAATATCACATAGCATAACGTTCAATAATCGATATGTCCAACAATGCATCTACATAGGATAAGATGGGGCCTTGACAAAATACGGGCTCACCCTCAAGTCATAAAGTAAAGAAACACAAATAAAAACATAGGTAGATGAAAAGGGATGTTGCCCTTGGAACATAGGTCTCACCACAGGCAACACTTCGAATCTCGATTAGCCATCTAGTGGAGGATGAAAGTCATCTTTGGTCCCTACATGGTTGGAACATGTAGACAAAGAGTATGGGTTAGCACAATGAAGCACTAAGTATACGGGCATGCAAATGTTTATGCACATGAACCTATAGACAACCTAGATGGCAAGGGAACTTACATAGAAAGAGAATATAAGAAAGAATAGTATATCAATTTGGCATGATAACCATAACCGAAATCCAAACTCATGTGACCTACAACATGAACTTGCCCAATGAGGTCTCCCATCGGATCAGACAAGATTACTTGCAAAAGGTAATCTACACCACACCTTATGGGCCTCCCATTTCGGTGTGATGGCCACATTCCTTACGACCCAGTTATTTTGGAAGGATTTAGATAACATAGAATATCATATCAATACATACCTTACGGGCCTCCCATTTTTGTAGCATACCTACTGTCACGCCTCCAAGTCAATAAAGACGAACAGGTACTCGGTGCCCTCTAGGCCCAAGAGAACCAACATATAACCTGTGCTTATTATGCATATGTCCACGACGACTCTACTGAGATAAGAAGTCAAAATATGTAGAACCAAACCTATATATAGGACTTGACCATTTAAGCCAAAACTATTTAGAGACAAGATACAAGTGAACTATATACAACAAGTCTACAAAGCCTCTACAAGATAGAAAACCTTAACATAGGTTGGGACAGGCCCCGCCTTACATCAACTATTATACTATACCAAAATGCATAAATTACAGACTCAATAAAGCCCCAGAATCAACTTGGAGCTCTCCAAAAGCAGCTGAGTGTCGAGTGCACCTATATTGGAGGTCTACTAGCTAGAATACCTGTGCCTGCAACATGAATTGTAGCATCCCCTACGAGGGATGTCAGCACGGAATAATATACTGAATATGTAAGGCAATAGCACATTGCAAAATGAAAACTCAAGTGTAATCACGCAACAACATATAAATGTATATATCATAATAAAAGACCACCTTCGTTATACTTGTGGGACCATGTACATTACATTTTTTTCTTTACTCTTTAATGTTTTATAACTTCTTTTAGGCATATATTATAAATTACTAGTTGATCATTTATACGAGAGGATGACCCATGCTAGGCATTTTAACCCCTAGGATGCTGTCCTCATAATTATACAAATTGGGATCGACCCATGCTAGGCTTTCTTCCCTAGGCTGCCACACTCACAAACTAAGTGAGATCGACCCATGCTAGGCTCTTGCCCCTGGGCTGCCACCCACGCTATGAACAATGTTCAAATTATTCTTTAATACGTTGGGATTGTTACTTTGGTGGTCATGATGTTGTTGAGCTTTGGAAATATGTACCAGTAACATAGGACATGCCAATAGCCTCATGAGGTAGTATGATAATATAAGGAATCAATGCGATATTGACTTACCAAATAAGAGCTTATATGACACAATTAGCTTCACGAATGTAAGTAAACTCATTAGTCTGGTGTTTGGAAGAGTAAACTAAAGATTTACTGACAAATAACATGTCAACTAGCACTTAGGAAGTTCACTCGTTGACAATTGCACGAGTATTGTATTCCATGCCAAAGAATATGGAATAGGATAGCCTTACATACCTTGTTGTACGACCTTGTTATTACCATGAAATAACCTCTTTACTTCTCAAATATTAATCTATAATAGAGTGGGTGATAAAACTAATGTTAAAAGCTAGCTTATAAACATGTATATGCAGTTCAATCATAGCCAAATAACATTCAGGCAGCAAATTCGTAACTTCCACCTAAGGGTGTTCTTTCAACCCTTCTTCCTCTAAATTCATTTGTGTCATTCATATTTTCGTATACATAATGTACCTCAACTTCTTTTTAGTTCCATAACACGCTTACAATAGTTCACAAGGTACAATACATGATGACTCCATACCACACATAATTATGTAGTGTAACATTTTAACCCCTCTCCGATATTTCAACACCAATAATTCACTCCCTTTCCCCACATTAACCAACCTGTTTTCAACATATTTTCATACCCAAACAGCACCAAATCAATGGAGGATGTGGGACCATAGTTCCTGATCATCCTCCCATAAGTTCCTATCAAACTTACGCTTACAATATTATACTTAACCTTATGTCAAAGGAAAACAAAGATGTGACAGTAACATATTTCAATTCTTCTAACTCACCCTTTTTAACTCAATTTCTTCAATAACTTCAATTTCTCTTCACCCTTTAAATCCATCAAGAAGCCAAAAGTCTCTTAACAATCAAGAGAAATGAGTAGCACTTGAGAGAATATTCTTCCCTATACTTCTATTTAAGCATAAGTAACATGTTTTCCTTGTAGTTAATGATAGAATTAAGCTAAATCTATAGGTATTATTACTCACCTTAGCTTGCAACCAGCAACTCCTTAACCTTTGAGAGAGAAAAGAAAGTGGAAGTTTAATCTTATTCTTTTGGTGTGTTAAAATGAATAAAATGTCCAGCTATCCTTGCCTTTTATAATCCCTTTTTGGCCCTTAAAATAATCCCTTAGCACCTCCTCTTTTTGCTTCATTTCAGCCACTAAATGGGCATGTAGATGATGTAACACCTTAGTTATGTCAAGATTCTCAAAGGGTCAAAGTAGGTGACACACCTACTTGCTTTATCCTTTGTTGGGATAATTACTTGGGCCTTGGAAGATTTAAAAGGTGGGCTTCCTTTTCCATTTCCACTTTCTCTTAGTTTGGGCCTCAGTGAGTCCATTAACATAGGCTTAGGATTGGCCCATTAGCTAGATCCATATAGCTCGACTAGGTGGTGCACCTAGTAGCTTAATTATGTCAAGCTAGGAACTCATTATCTTACCTTATTTTCCAAATCCTAATCCCATATGTTGTATCTTAATACTTCACTTTAGACTTTCAACTCAAATAGCACTTTATTAATTTGAATTTAAATGTTTTCGTCGAGTTTAACATGAACCCATACCCACTGAAACATGTGGGGGTATCACAACACTTCTCGATCCAACCCCAATTATTACCACTCCGATTAAAAACATACTTAGTCCCTTACCTATGTACCATAAATCTATGTCAAGTATCACGTAAATAGGACTAGCATATAGAAAACACGGGGTGTTACGTCTTCCCCCTCTTTAGAAAATTCATCCTCGAATGATAGTATGGTTAGTTAGCACTAACAAATTTAAGCCTAAAGTACATAGCACATGTAAACACGTACTTACTTGTCAATTCTTCAACTTAATATTTTTCCTCCTCAGTGGGCTGAAAGAGATGGGGGTATTTGGATTTCATTTCTTCTTCCGCTTCACTGGTAACCTTTTCTACTTGCTTGTTCCTCCATAGTACTATTACGAAAGCTACTTATTTGTTTTTTAACTTCTTAACTTGTCTGTCCAGAATAACCATGGGTACTTCCTCATAAGTGAGATCTTCTGTAATCTTTACATCCTCGGTTGGAGTGATACGAGATGGATCACCTATGCACTTTTAAAGCATTGAAACGAGAAACACTGGATGAACCATAAAAAGTTCTTTGGGTAGCTCTAATTTATATGCAACTTGACCAACTCTCTTAACAATCTGATATGGTCCTATCTAGCGTGGATTGAGTTTTCCCATTTTACCAAATCTCATTACCCCTTTCATTGGAGACACCTTTAAGAATACCCCATCTCCTATGGAAAATTCTATTCCTCTTCTCCTAACATCTATGTATGATTTCTGTCGACTTTGAGCTATTTCTAGCTGTTGCTGTATTATCTTAACTTTCTCCATAGCTTGATGAATAAGATCTAGCCCAAATAATGTAGTTTAACCTACTTCAAACCAACCGATTGGCGACCTACATATTTTCCCATGCAAGGCTTCGTAAGGTGCCATCTTGATACTAGAGTGGTAGCTATTATTGTAAGCAAATTTAATAATTTGCAAATGATCATCATAGCTACCTTTGAAGTCTAATATACAAGCTCAAAGCATATCCTCAAGTGTTTGGATTCTGCGTTTCGCTTGACCATCCGTTGAGGGTGAAAAGGTGTACTTTAATTCACTTGCGTCCCCAACATTTTCTAAAATGACTTCCCAAAATTTGCAGTGAATTGAGCTCCCCTATCGGATATAATAGAGATAGGCACTCCTGCAGCCGAACTATCTCTTTAATGTACAATCTTGCATATCTTCAACTGTATAAGTTATTTTTACCGGCAAAAAGTGCGCTGATTTTGGGAGTCTATCAACTACTACCCATATCGAGTCAAACTTCCAAAATGAGCGAGGCAACCCAGTAACAAAATCCATGTTGATCATGTCCCACTTCCAAATTGGAAGTTCTATGTGCTGCAAATAACCTCTAGGCTTTTGGTGCTCTAATTTAACTTGTTGACAATTTGGACAGTGAGCAACAAATTCTGTAATATCCTTCTTCATTTCCCTCCAACAATACACTTCTTTCAAGTCATGGAACATTTTGGTTGAGCCCGGATGGACCGAGTATCTTGAATGATGTGCTTTCACCATAATTATCCTTTTTAGCCCATCTACATCGAGTATTCACAATTTGTCCCTCTTGTGTGAGCTCAAATGCCTTTGTCATACCTCATTGTACATTATTCTTAAGTCATAATAGAGTGGGATCTAAGTATTGTTTCTCTTTCACTTTCGCTATTAATGAGGATTCTGCTGCATTTTGCACAAAAACTCCTTCATCTGGAGATTCAAGAAGGCGAACCCCCAGGCTAGCTAATTGACGTAGCCCTTTACTTACCCCTTGGCTTATTGCGGACTGCCCAAAAGTGTTTTCCATTTTCTTTCAGCTTAAAGCATCCGCTACTAGATTTGCCCTTCCGGGGTGGTACAAAATATCGATGTCACAATCTTTTAATAACTCAAGCCATCTTTGTTGCCTTAGGTTCAACTCCTTTTGCTTAAAGATATATTGTAAACTCTTG